>CAUYLG010069642.1:0-148401 GCA_963573385.1 Cacajao melanocephalus | reverse complement strand
GACAGCAATTTAATATATAATTATTGAGGACTACACACCAATTGGAAAAACTGCCATTACTGTAATGTTTCTGAATACTACCAAACAGCCATACATGTCTGCAATCAAGAGATTTATTGTAAACATTAAAATGGTCCTGTTGTATAAATGGACTTCATATTGAAATCTACTTAGACCCCTATGTTAATAAAACTGATTGAAAAAAAAATCAGGTTTTATGTCTTTATGTACATACCAAGGTAAAATGAATTTTCCTGGTTAATCATTCTATTTTATTAGTAACTGCACACTTTAAAATTCTGCATTTTACATTAACTAGACTCTAGTTTTATGCTGAATATTTACTTGAATTTCTTAAAATAATCCTTTGAGAACAGGCTGATCCTTTCTTTCAACTGTGTAGCTGGTAAGGTGCAAAGTAGCTGAATTAAGAGGAGGGCTGAGTGGGGGTGGTGGAAATTCTTCCTTATTAAAAAAAAAAATTTAGAACAGGTGTTAAAGGTCTCTACCACTTTTCCAGTCTGAAATTAGCATAGCTCTTTAAAAGACAACCAGACCTAGCCAAAACCAGCAAAGAGGAGGGAAAGGTGGTGGCAGGTCAGCAGGAAGAACTCTCGATTTGGTGCTAGAACATGAAGGCACAGAAAACATGGCACCTGCTCAAAGAAAATCAATGATTCTAGTAATAAGAGCAATGTATTTAAAGTTCTGAGAGGATACACTTTTTGGATCTAGAATTCTATATCCAGCAATACTATACATGCAAAATAATGTAACATTTAAGAAAAAGAAAATTATTTCCCTCAAAAAAGTCCACACAAAAACCACTGGGAGGTCTAAAAGATTCTTCTGGGCAGCAAAGTTTTAATGACACAGGAATACAATTTCTCCTCTATGCCCCACTTTTGCAATTTTTTTTTCTCTACAGAGGATAACATTTATACAGCCATAATAGTATACATGCTGTATTCTGGCTGTCATCTCTTGGGATCAACTTCTAAAGAAGGCACAAAAGTATAGATACAAAAAAAGTAGTAAATATCATAAATAATAACTAACCAAAGTGAGAAGAGGGCAGAAAGAGACAGAAGGTGGAATATACATACTAAATTCCAAACATTTTATAGCAGTAATAAAAATATATTGTTCAAAGTTGGTAAGTCAAGAAATGGAGGTATTATTTAAAGGCATAATAGAAACCATGGAAAGAAAATAACAGGAGCTGCCATCAGAAAAAGGAACTGAGAGTGAGGAGTGAAGATCCTCCTCCTTCATTTTACACTCTACTGTACTACATGAATTTTAAAAAAATTATGTGCATTTATCATTTCAGTGGCTTCAAAGATGTCATGGGAAATATTTTCTCTGCTAAAATGTACTTAACTTACAAGATCTACATCGAATTTGCCAGCATTTACTCTGCCCAAATACAAGAGAGATTTTACTGAGGCAGCTAGACTAGGTAAATCTACAGTCCTTTCCAGAAGCTAAGGCTCTATCCCAAGAGATAAGCAAATTGTAAAAATTTGGTTAAGATAAAAATAGAGATATAAATTCTGTTCCTTAGCTATAGAACGTAGACACAAACAAGAGCTAAACAACAGGCAATTTCCCCAGAAAAACAAAGGACTAGGGAGAGAAGAGGCAGTTCCAGCAGAATGGAGGTGTCTTAAGAGGGCCAGGGCGAGAGAGAAGCATCAGGGAAGAGCCAATACAAAGTTTCCTGCACGCGGTGAGAGACCCAGCTGCCGCCAGGGTCTAAGGGGCCACTGCTTGCACTGTAGACATATATTTTGAGACAGCAGTGGGTCTCAAAGTGAGAGGCACCCACTCAAAGTGATGCATGTCTAAGCAAGGGGCCAAGACACAGAGGGCAAACGGGTTGAGTACACGTTCTTCTGCCACAGTGCTAGTGGTTTCCAATGATTTTGTTGAAACCATGAGAAGGACTTTATAAAATCTTCTAGTATACAGATGTTAGATGGAAATTCAGAGGGTGGTCCTCACTAAAAGGGCCAATGATCCCTTTCCTTTCCTTTCCTGAGTCTCACTCTGTCACCCAGGCTGGATTGAAGTGGTGGCATCATGGCTCACTGTAGCCTCAACTTCCTGAGCTCAAGCCATTGTCCCACTTCAACCTGCCAAGTAGCTGGGACTACAGGCATAGGCCACCATGCCGGGCTAATTTTTGTATTTTTTTTTTTTTTTTGAGATGGGGTCTTGTCATGTTGTCCAGGCTGGTCTCGAGTTTCTGAACTCAAGCAATCCGCCAGCCTCAGCCTCCCAAAGTGCTGGGATTACAGGCATGAGCCACTGTGCGCAGCCAAGGATCTTTTTATCTGATATGCCTTTATTATTGTAGTGCCATAAACAGCTTTGATAGGTTCACCTGTGACACTGATTTGCTATATGCTCCTCAACTGAAAGTTCCACTACGAGGATTTTCAAAACTCTAATCCTCAGGTTGAGAAGAGACTGCCGCTTGCTATTTGACAGAATCAAAGGGTCTCACGAGTTTTTATCAATTTCCACATCATGCCCTACACACATACACAGTATAAAGGCATTTGAAGTTTAAGAGCCAGAAGGAACTTCAGTGTTCTTTCCACCAAAATGCCTCATTTAAGATGAGAAAGCAGAGGCACATGCTGGGCTCTTGATGGTTCTTCACTGAAGGGAAGAAAGAATGAAGAGTCTTTTCCAACGTGCTAGGTGGTGGCAGAGCCTAAGCTGGACCCCCTGGCTCCTGGCTGCCTGATAAGTCAGCTTCCTGTCCACTTGTTTCCACAGCTTCTGTTGTCTCTAAGGCATTTTTCAGTAGGAAGAGAGAAAACACTTACTCCATAGGCCCATTTATGAATAAACGTGTAAGCACTTTGACAAAACAATGGGTCCTGGAATATGGTCCAGTTAATCAGAATTCTCCTTTGTCTCTAGACGGCTTTTCCCCCACCTTCTAATGTAATACATATATTCAGTTACTTTCAGAAACCACGAGCTCCAGATGAAAACAATTTGGAATCCAAAAACCACAGCTTCGATGTGTGCATTAGCATTTCCTACCTAGCAGGAATTCCAAGAGCTACTCAATTTTCAAGGAAGGCTGAAATATAGTCTCACAGAAAGGAAAGGCTAGAAAGAAGAGGCTGGCCAATGGGATTTTCCCATCAGTTGAGATAAACCAGAGAACAAGTAACCAAAGGGCATGATGATTAAAATCTCTATCAGTGCAAAGTGGCTCTGGAAAATCATTCCCTTTAATTACACAACATTACAGTATCAATAAAATGGGAATAGTAATAGCAACTATTATTTCGGGAATGTTGCGAGCGTTGGTGCTGGCTTATGGGGACTGAGTACCTGTTAGTGAGATCTTACATGTTTCAGCATCCGCTGTAGAGGAGTATTCTCCAAACACTATACCACCCTGCATTTCTTCAGATCCCACACCAACAAACCAAAGCTTCTTCCCTCTCAAAGCAAACTGACGTTCAGTTCAGTTTCCACAGAACCCAAGCTCTCTCTCTTTTTCCAGTTGTTAACTATAAAGTGCTTGAATATTCTGGACACTGAATCTATTACAGAAAAGAAAAGCAGCACACACACTGCTACAACACCAGTGCAAACAGCGGAAGAAACGGATGCCCATCTCTAGCAGCACTGTTAAGAGCCACATGTAGAAGTTCGACTGCTGTGACCAGCTCTGCCAAGGGCTCAGAGTCAATTCTCTAAAGCAAATAGAAGTGAGTCACAGAGCCTGTCTTCCTTTCAACAAGAGCGCTGCCCTCTGGATCTCAACTGTACCTTTCTAATTACAGATGCCTGAATTTTTACATTTATATCTATGCCATCTCCCCCATACTTTCATCTTTTATTTTATTTAAGAGACTATTAACTGTTAAAAGAAAAAGAAAGAAAATAAATAAAAACACTAACGTATCCATGGGGCTTATACAATATGTAGAAGTAAAATATAACACAAAAGATCACAAAGGATTGGGGAAGGAAGTAATTGGAAAACTACTGTTAAGAGTCTCACACTGTTCATAAAGTAGTACAATTTTTACTTAAAGACAGACTGTCAAAAACAAAAAAAAAGAAAAAGAAAAGAAAAGAAAAAGGCAGACTATGATACTTGAAAGATACGTATCATAAACTTAGAGCAGTGCTTGGCCAAAAGAAAGATAATGTGAACCAGGTATATAGTTAAAAATGTTCAAATAATCACCATTCAAAAACAAAAAAGAAGTCAATTTAATATTTTAACCTCATATATCAAACATATTATCATTTCAACATGTAATCTGCATGTAAACAATGATTAATGTCATTTACATTCTTTAAAATCTGGTGCGTAGTTATATTCACAACCCATCTCATTTTGGACTAGCAACATTTCAAGTACTCAATAGCCACGTGCAGTTAATGGCTACCATCTTGGACAGTATAATTTCAGAGCAAGGGTCAACTTTTCTCTAAAGGGCCACACAGTAAACATTTTCAGTTCTGGGGGCCATAAGGTCTCTGTAATAACTACCCAACTTTGCCACTGTAACTCAAAAGCAGCCACAGGCACTATGTAAATGAATGAGAGGCTGGGCACAGTGACTTATGCCTGTAAGCCCAGCACTTGAGCAGCTGAGGTGGGAGGATCACCTGAACCAAGGAGTTCAAGATCAGCCCGGGTAACACAGTGAGACCCCATCTCTATTTAAAAAATTATTTAAATAAAATAAAATAAAAATAAATGAATAGGCAGGGCAGTGTTCCAAAAGAACTTTATAAAATAAACACGTGAGCCACGTGCGCCAGATTTGGCTTGAGAGCTGTAGTTTACCAACCACCAGTCTGGAACAATAAGTTTAAACAACACCACAAAGAAGTATAAACAAAAAGTCAATAATAGTGAAGATAAAATGAGACGATAAAATATCAGCAGATACTAAATAATGTACAGTTCAACCAAAAGGCAGTAGAATAAGAGGAACAGAGGGACACAGAACAAACAGGAAACAAATCACAAGATGGGAGGCAGAACTGCCATCAACATTAATTAAATATAAAAGGCAGAGACTGCCAGAACGTATTAAAAAAGCAAGACCCATATGCTCTTTATAAGAAACACACTTTAATTATAAAGACAAACCAGTTACCAGTAAAAGACTGAACAAAAATATACCATGCAAACACTAAGTATAAGAAAACAGGCAAAGTGTGGTGGCTCATACCTGTAACCCCAGCACTTTGGGAGGCTAAGGCAGGTGGATCACTCGAGATCAGGAGTTCCAGCCTGGCCAACATAACGAAACCCGGTCTCTACTAAAAATACAAAAAATTAGCCAGGCGTGATGGAACATGCCTGTAATACCAGCTACTGGGAAGGCTGAGGCAGGAGAATCCCTTGAACCTGGGAGACAGAGGTTGCAGTGAGCCGAGATTGCGCCACTGTACTCCAGCCTGAGAGACAGAACGAAACTCTGTCTCCAAAAAAAAAAAAGAAAGAAAGAAAGAAAATAGAAGTTGTTATATTAATATCAGACAAAATTAACATCAAAAAGATTATTAGTAGAAACAAAGAGGAATATTCTATAATGATAAAAGGGTCAATTCATTAAGAAGATGTTAACAGGCTGCGCGCGGTGGCTCATGCCTATAATCCCAGCACTTTGTGAGGCCAAAGCAGGTGGATCCGAAGTTCAAGACCAGCCTGGCCAACATGGTAAAACCCTGTCTCCACAAAAATGCAAAAATTAGCTGGGCGTGATAGTGCACACCTGTAATCCCAGCTACCCGGGAGGCTGAGGTGGGAGAATCACCTGAACCCAGGAGAAGAAGGTTGCAGTGAGCTGAGATCACGCCACTGCACACACACACAAAAAAGACATAACAACCCTAAATAGGAATATACATATGAAGAGCTTCAAAACACATGAAAGAAAAAACAAACACAATTAAGTGGAGAAATAAACAAATGTTGAACCACAGTTGGAGATTTCAATACCGCTTTCAGTATTTAAAAGAATAAGTAGACCAAAAAAAAAAAAAATCAGTAAGGATATACATTTGAGGGACACCATGAGCCACCTTAACCCTACAATGATATTCATAAAACATTCTATTCATAAGTCTACATGGAACATTCACCAAGACAGATCATATGCCAGGCAATAAACCAAGTCTCAATAGTTAGGAAAGAAGTTCTAAATAACCCCTATGTTAAAGAAGAAAGTTCAAGAGACAGCAGAAAAGATTTTGTAACAGACAGGAGTGAAAAGACAATATATCAATATATGTGAGATGCAGCTAAGCAGAGTCTAAAGAAAAATTTACAGCTTTAAATGCTTTTATTAGAAAAGAAGAAACAGGCTGCTCTGCCTGTGGAGTAGCCATTCTTTATTCCTTTCTTAAAAAAAGCTTCCTAAAAAAGAAAAAAAAAAGAAGAAACATAAAAAAAAATCAGTGAGTTAAGTTCTCACCTTAACAAATTGAACAAAGAATAGCAAATTAAACTCAAAATAAACAGAATAATAAGAACAACAGTATAAATGAATGAAAAAAAAAGAAAACAATAAAGAAAACCTATAAAGTCAAAAGCTGGTTCTTTGAAAAGATTAGTGAAACAGGTAAGCACCTAGAAAGGAAAAAATAGAGACATAAACCACTAATATCAAGAATTTTAAAAGGACATTATAGATCCCACAAATATTAAACTTATAGTAAGAGAATATTTTGATCTAAAATTTTATGCTAATGATTTGAAAACTTAAATTGAAAGGAAATATTCCTTGAAAAACACAAATTACTTAAACTCATATGAGAAGAAACAGAAAATCTAAGTAACTTCATATGAATTTTTAAAAATTGTTGAGTTCATAAAAAAATTTCACAAAGAAACTCTATACCCAGATGTTTCACGGCTAAATTCTACCAAAAAACTTCAGAAAAATTCTACATGAATTGTTTCAGAAGATAAAAGAAACAGAAACACTTCTAATAAGAATGAGATCAACACAAAACTTGACAAAGATATAACAGAAAATTACAGTCTAATATTCCTCATGAACAGAGAAGCAAAAATATTTAACACAATATCATCAATCAAATCCAACAATGTATTAAAAGGATAATACTTCATAGCCAAGTGGGATTCCTTTCAGGCATGCAAATCTGCATTCAAATATCAATTAGTATAATTCAAAACAATAACAAAATAAAGGATGGCCAGGTGTGCAGCTCCCACCTGTAATCCTAGCACTTTGGGAGGTGGGATGATCTCTTTAGGCCAAAGGTTCAAGACCAGCCTGAGTAACATAGTAAGACTGTCTCTACAGAAACAAAAAAATTAGGCAGGTGTGGTGGTGTACATCTGTAGTCCCAGCTACTCAGAAGGCTGAGGTGGGATGATCCCTTGAGCCCAAGAGTTCAAGGCTACAGTGAGGTATGATTATGCCACTGTGCTCTAGCTTAGGCAATAGATCCTGTCTCAGAAAAACAAAAAAATAAATAAATAAAAGACAAAAACTACAAGACAATTTTTAAAGATACAGAAAGAGCACCTGAAAAAGATTCAGTATCCATTGGTGATGCTGAATGATTGCTTAACGTACTAGAAATGGAAAGGAACTTCCTCAACCTGAAAAAGAATGTGTATGAACAACATAAAATTTTACTTAATGGGGAAACACTGAACTTCTTCTCCCTAATACTGGAAACAAGGCAGGGATATCCACTCTACCTATATTTAACAATATGCTAGAGGTGCTAGTCAGTGCAGTAAGACAAGAAAAAGAAATACAAGACATAAAGGCTGGAAAAGATGTAAAACTTGTTAATAGCATACAACATAATTGTGCAAATAGAAAACCTGATGGAATATTTTTCAAAGCCTGTTAGAACAAATACATTAATTTAAAAAGGTTTTAAGATATGAGGTCAATAGATAACAGTAAATTATATTTCTATACAAAAGTGGCAAACTACAAAGGTAGTTTGAACATGACATTTAAGAAACAATTCCAGGCAAGGCATGGTGGCTCACACCTATAATACTAATACTTTAGGAGGCCATGATGGGAGGTTCACTTGAGCCCAGGAGTTTGAGACCAGCTTGGGCAACACAGTGAGACCTTGTCTCTACAAAAAATTTTTTTAAATTAGCTGGGAGTGGTGGCAAGTGCCTGTAGTCTCAGCTACTTCGGTGGCTGAGGCAGGACAATCTTAGGGCCCAGGAGGCCGAGGCTGTAATGACCTGTGATCATGCTACTGCACTGCAGCCTGGATGACAGAGTGAGACCCCATCTGTATTAAAAAAAAAAAAATAGGAAAAAAACTAACATCAAATATACAAGACTGCCACAGTAAAAACTAAAAAAGTACGCTTATTGAAGAAAATGGCAACATTATTCTAAAATTTATATAGAATGCAAAAGATATAGAATGGTCAAAAGAATCTAAAAAAGAATACTGTTAGAGGGTATATGCTATCTGGTTTTAAGACACTATAAACCCACAGTACTAAGACAGTGTGGTACTGGCATAAGAAAACACAAAACTGACTGATGTGAAGAGTGCAGAAATAGACCTAGACACACACGGTCAGTTTATTTTTGACAAAGGTAAGGAGTCAAACCAATGAAGGAAGAAAACTGTTTTAAACAAACTGTTAAAATGTTGTTGGAACAACCAGATAGTCATGTGGAAAAAAACCCCAAAAACTCTGATCTCCGTATCTCACTGCATATAGACAATTAATTTGAAATGCGTCATGATAAAAATGTAGAAGTTAAAATCAAACCTTCTACAAAAAAAACATGAGAAAATCACTGCAACCTTAGGGTAGGCAAAGATTTTTTGGGGAACAAAATCCACTAAGGAAAAAACTTGATAAACATAAGGACTTAACACTGTTTTAAACAAACTGTTAAAACGCTGTTGAAACAACCATAGTCATCTGGAAAAAAACCCAGAAAACAAAAAACCTGATCTCCATATCTCATTTCATATACACAATTAATTTGAAATGGGTCACAACCTAAATCTAAAAGTTAAAATACAAACCTTCTACAAAAAAAAACAAGAGAAAATCACTGCAACTTTAGGGTAGGCAAAGATTTTGTGGGGAAAAAATCCAGTAAGGAATAAACTTAATAAATATAAAGGACTTTACAAAAATTTAAAATGTCTGGCTATGTATGGTGGCTCACACCTGTAATTCCAACATTTTGAAAGGCTGAGGTGGGCGGATCACTTGAGGCTAGGAGTTCGAGACCAGCCTGGGCAACATGGCGAAACTCTGTCTCTACTAAAAATACAAAAATCAGCCAGGTGTGGTGGCTCATGCCTGTCATCTACACAGGTTGAGGCATGAGAATCACTTGAGCCTGGGAGGCAGACATTGCAGTGAGCTGAGATTGTAACACGGTACTCCAGCCTAGGCAAAAAAGCAAGACTATCACTAAAAAAAAAAAAAAAAAAAAAGGAAAGAAGAAAAGAAAACAAAGAAAGAAAGAGAAATATGTTCATTTAAAAACATCACAAAGAAAATGAATAGGCAAACCACAGAATTGAAAAAATACACATGCAGCACACACATCTGACAAAGGCTATCTATCCAGACTACATAAAAGAACTGTAAGTTAACAGCAAAAAGACAAACAACCCAATTTTAAAAGAGGCAAGAGGCCGGGTACAGTGGCTTATGCCTGTAATCCCAGCACTTTGGGAGGCCAAGGCGGGTGGATCAGGAATTTGAGACCAGCCTGACCAACATGGTGAAACCCCTTCTCTACTAAAAATAAGAAAAAATTAGCTGGGTGTGGTGGTCCACGCCTGTAATCCCAGCTACTCAGAAGGCTGAGGCAGAGAATTGGTTGATCCCGAGAGGTGGAGATTGCAGTGAGTTGAGATTGCGCCACTGCACTCCAGCCTGGGCAACAGGGCGAGATTCTGTCTCAAAAAAAGAAAGAACTGTTTCTTTGTTCTTATAATGTTTAACACATACTTATCCTAAAAATCAATAATTCTACTTCTACATATGTAGACAAAACACAGCAGCATTACTGATAATAGCTTCAAACTAGAAACAATTCAAATGTCCACTCAAGAGAATGGGGGTAAAATAAATGCTTAATATTTACATAATGAACTACTACTCAACAATTAAAAAAACTACTGAGATGTAATACCAAGGAAGAATTTTAAAAATGTATTAAGCAAAAAAGTTAAACATAATGCAAAACGATTCTACTTTTCATAAATTCCATGAATAGGTGAAACTAATGTTATAGTGATAAAAATTTAAAAATAGTTGCTTAGGGTAATGAGAATTGTAGTGGGAATCTGGGATTGTTTGAAAAGGGACACAAGGAAATTCAAGGGAAATAGAAATGTTCTATATCTGGCTTTGGGTGGTGGTTATATGAGTGTATATAACTGGTAAGACTCTTTGAACTAAACATTTAAGATCTCTGTATTTTATTTTCTTTAATTATACCTCAATTTTTTTGCTCTCTAAAAAACCATTTTAAAAGTATGAAGGCAATCTGAAATATTAACAGTGATTGCTTCTGGGTGTTGGGATTATTGCTGATTTTTTTCTCTTGTTAATTCACATTGTTCTAAACTTCACAATTTTCTATATTGAACATACATATGTATACATTTTTCCCATTTTCTATACCTATGATTTGTAGTTTCACAAAGATACCAAATATTGCCAGCATTTATCCACTGCAGGGAGGATTATGGGTGGTAAAAGGAAGAGTGAGTTAAGCACTCTTTCTACAGTAGGCACATGGTTCAGTATCTACAGGATCTGAAAGCTCAGGAGATCAGGTAGAGGCAGCCATACTGAGAAGAGCAAGGGATCAGACACATATGGGTTCAGTTCTAATCCTGGGTCTCTCAGAACTGGTGAACAAGACACAGAGCCTCCATCTCCTCATCCCCTAAATGGGAAAAAGACATATCCTGGGTCAGGCACAGTGGCTCAAATCTATAATCCCAGCACTTTGGGAGGCTGAGGCGAGAGCATCACTTGCATCCAGGAGTTTCAGACCAGCCTGGGCAACACAGTGAGCAACACAAAAAATCAAAAATTAGCTGGGCATGGTAGTGTGTATCTGTAGTTCCAGCTACTAAGAAGGCCGATGTTGGAGGATCACTTGAGCCCAGGAGGTAGAAGCTGCAGTGAGCTGTGATCATGCCACTGCACTCCAGCCTGGGAAACAGAATGAGACCCTGTCTCAAAAAAAATCCTGTCTGCCTCGAAGGGGTTTTGTAAGGGTTAACTGAAATAGCTGTGGTCTATAAAGCAGTCTCTAAAATAGAGGGAATTTAGGCCATAATCACTTCTGATATGACGTGAAAATTCAGAAAGGCCATCTCTCTCAAAAGTCAGATTCAGTACTTACAAACCTATGAGAAGCAACAAGGAAAGCCATTGCCAGAACTCTGGCCTTTTAAATCAACAGCTGAGAGCGCTTACCTATTGTTGCGGTAATAGTGATTCTGCAGGGCATAGGGTAAGCACTGGGGGTTTAACCGCTTGCTGTCAGCCTCCTTCCAGCCATCTTCCATCCACTTTCTTTTGATCTGCTTCTCTTCCTGCTTTTTCCCCATATATTCAGCATAGGTCTGGATCCGATAGCTTTCTGCATATTTGCTGGTATTGACAGCTACAAAGAAAAGAGAAAAAAAAAAAAGCTTAGAAAAGTATGGCCTAGCCCCAAAGATGTCACTTTTGATAGGTAGCCTAAGGTGGTCAAAGGAGCCCCATCAGATCTGAGGTCTGACCCTGGCTCTGCCACCTGGAAGACAAAGGACCTTGAGTACACCCTTTCAACTCTCCAAGTCTGAGTTTTCTCATCTGGAAAAAAAGAGTCATTGCTCCCCAATCTCCTTTTCGGTGTCAAAATGCTTTGTAAACTGTAAAGAACTGTAATGATGTAAGTAAAATACTAATTTTCAAAATATATTTGCAGCCAACATTACTGGATACTATTCATTTTTAGAATAACAAAATGAAAACAAACAAAACCTCTAAGGGAAAACTATAAACCCTATTTTCTTAAAATAAAAATGATAACAAAAAGCAATATTGCCAGTGGGCAGTGATTACTGTGTCACACACTAAAGATCTCCTGAAGTCTGTGTGCAGTGTTTTACATGCATTATATCTAATCTTCATAGTATGCGTGCAAGGGAGGAAATGTTTTTGCTGGTGAGAAAGCTGGGTCACAGAGGTCAGAGATTTGCTGCAGACCACTCCTGGGTGAATGGCAGGGTCAAGATGTCAAACCAGGTTCCTCCAACCCTAATGCCAGGGTCCCTCTTACCACTCTGCACCTCACTCTGGACTCTGCAAAGTTTTTCTGAAAGTGCTTTATTATTTTTATTTCATTACTTAAAATTTTTTTAACTATCAGGGTTTATTACCTGTTTTGTTACAATGAATTTTAAACAAATGTGTACAACCTACTTGTCCATCACACAAATTAAGATAAAGAACATCCTCATCACCCTCATGACTGTTTGTAGACAGCCTCCTACCCCTCCTTCACTGGACAAAGGCACTTCAGATATATAGCACAATTATGGCATTATCTTCCTCAACTTGAAAACTGCTGTCACCATTGCTATCATAAGAGCTTAATTTTGCCTTCTCTTGAGCTACCTGTAACTGGAATTACACTACATATGCAATTTTTTTGTATTTTATTTCAATAGTTTTTGGGGAACAGGTGGTGTCTGATTGCATGCAAAAGTTCTTCAGCAGTGATTTCTGAGTTTTGGTGCATCCATCACCTGAGCAGTGTACACTGCACCCAATGTGCAGTCTTTTATCCCTCACCACCCTCCTGTCCTTCCCCTGGAGTCCCAAAATCCATTACATCATTCCTATGCCTTTTCGTCCTCATAGCTTAGCTCCCATGCACTCTACAAATTTAAGGCAGCTTCACAATACTAAGGACATGGCTCTGCAACTTCTGCCTTAAAGATTGCTAATTCTCCATAATGCGCCTCTGGCTAGCAGGAGTGCTTGAAAGCTGGGGCTTATTTCCCCTCTGGTGTTAATGCTTCAGACTAAGGCCAGGTCAGTTGTGTTCTGAGCCCATGCTGCCCCCTCTTCTGAGGCTGCTGTGGATAGATCATGATGGCAGTGTGGGATTGAGGACCAATGATGGCCTCTTGGTGGATGGGCGCCCATTTGCTGGTTCTGGCTTCCAGTTTGGGCATATGCGTTCCTAGCCCACCATCACTGCCAACAACTATTACTCACACTGGCAGTGAGACAGTAAGAGCCTGGCCACGCTGTTCAGGGCAGTCTTTCTACCTGGTAGCTGCAAAAGTGCCACGATATCAGAAAAAGAATCCGTCTACCTGCACGTAGAAAACCTCTGGATATGTAATAGTTCTAAACAAAAATGATGTGAATGAATGCAGAGCAGAATGCAGTGGTAGTGACGAGCATGCAGGCTTTGGGCCACTTTGGCAGTGGACAAGGGACTCCAGTCTACCAGGGATCTTAATGCAGAAGGAAAGACAACTGCAGAGGGAAAGGGAGGCAGGTGCCCCACATCCAGCACCTGACACATTTTAATTTTCAACTAGGCCAGATTTCACTAAAACTTTTCAGCACAACAAAGGTTTCCGGAATGTCATGCCCTAAATATTTAGTCATCTAAAAAACAGAACAAAACAGGGAAAAAGTCTACTTCTTCAGAAAACACAAATTTTTACTAAGAAGTGTGTTTACTTTTAAAATACTCGAGTTAAAGAGAAAAGGGGGGGGAACCCTCAAACTGTTAGAAAGGCTGGGCATGGAGGCTCACACTTGTAATCGCAGCACGTTGGGAGGCCAAGGTGGGAGGATAACTTGAGCCCATAGAGTCGAAGACCAAGTTGGGCAACACTGTGAGACGCCCCCATCTCTTAAAAAAAGTGCTAGAGAATATTCATATTATACAAAGTCTCCCAAAGAAGTAGAGGGGGTTACTGAAATGTGAGCTCAAAACAGCCCGCTCTGACTTACTCAGGAGGTAAGCGGTGAAAGCAGGTAGTTTTGGAAATGTGCTGTTGAGTAAAGTTACTCATATCAGAGAGCCACAGAAACAAGATCCTTTCCCAAAAATCTTACTCCTTGGAACAGTTCTTCTTCTTACTTTTAATGTGTCATATTTCTGGTTTTGTTCACTCATTTACCCAGTCTCCCAACAATTTATATCCAACAAACAGACACCCATTCTTCCATGTGGTAATTGCTTACTGAGTGTTTTTGTCCCAGGAACTATGTCAGGTATTTGGTAAATCAAGACACAATCTCCACCCTCTCTTAAAGGTCACCCTGTCACATACCAGTTTTATGTACTGGTGATTTCCCTGTAAGCTTGTGACTCCCTAGGCTTGTGATAGATTAAAATATGTTCATCTATCAATGTGGACATACGAGAATCCAATGATTTTACCATCATTATTCCGTACCAACTGTCAACCAATGAGCATCTCCTGGATTTTCCTATTTCATTCTTTTTTTATTTTTTAGAAGAAAGTTCTTTATTAATAGATTTATTATTTGTGACAGAGTCTTGCTCTGTCACCTAGGCTGGAGAGTAAGCATAATCTAGGCTGATTGCAACCTCTGCCTCCTGGGTTCAAGTGATTCTCCTGCCTCAGCCTCCTGAATAGCTGGGATTACAGGCATATGCCACTATGCCCAGCTAATTTTTGTAATTTTCATAGAGACAGGGTTTTGCTGTGTTGGCCAGGCTGGTCTCGAACTTCTGGGCTCAAGTGATCTGCCTGCCTCGACCTTCCAAAGTACTGGGATTATGGGCATGAGCCACCGTGCTGGGCCTGGCTATTTCATTCTTTAACTTAAAAAGGTTTATTTTGCAAGCACGCCCAAAAGGGATGACACCTGCGATAATCCCTCTGTTGCTGGGTGTGGTGGCTGATGCCTAAAGTCCCAGGCACAGTGGGAGGCCAAGGCAGGAGGAGTGCTTGAGCCCAGGAGTTTGAGACCAGCCTGGACAATGGGGCAAAACACCATTGCTACCAAAAAAAAAAAAAAAAAAAAAAAAAAAACAAAAACATTAGCCAGATGTGGTGGCTTGAGATTGTAGTCTCAGTTATTAGGGAGTCTGAGGTGGGGTGAGAGGATCAACTGAGCCCAGGAAGTCGAGGCTGCAGTGAGCCGTGATGGCACCCTGTACTCACTCCAACCTAGGCAACACAGCAAGACCCTATCTCGAAAAAAATCCTTCTCTTAAGTTTAATTTGGATTACCAAATAGGAGAGGAGGCTTGGGTCAATATTCCCATGAAAGCAAAGGTGATGACAGGGTCATAGAGGAGCTGAGATAATCTATTTAATGCTATCTGATTGTTTTCAGTAATTCAGCTCCCAGCTGATGGACAAATGTTACAAACAACTCCCTAACCACAGCGAGGGAATTTATCTGAGCACATTTGGAATTTAGGATCACTTAAAGGGGGAAATAAATAACAGTCTGCTTTTCACTGCTGGCCTCCACGTGGCAATAATTTACCAGCATTCCTTCGAGTCCCAGCAGCTTTGCAGCTCTTGGCCTTTAATCTAGAAGCCAAGCTCTGGCTCGAAGCCACGCCTCTAAAGGATGAATCAGCAAAATGAATTGGCTGTCAACTATGTCCTCCAGTGATTCCAGCTCGTCTGTCAGTATGTAGCAGGCTGCTGGGTAACACTAACCTTTTCCAAATTTGTCAGGGAAATGATTCAAGGCAATCTATCAGTCTTGCCACTTTGTGAAAGCCACTGGGGAACCAAACGTGCTAAGAGTCCTCCCTGTTTCCCTGGAGGTGTGTGGGAGCAGTTCTTTCACATAAGACTCTCAACTACTCTGGCTTCACTGTGCCTGGTCCATTGTCTCTTGACACTGCGCACATCACAGCATTTAATCTTCAGATGCTGTAGTCACCACACAAATAAAGAGACTGAGTACCGGAGAAACTAGACAGCTTGCCTGAGGTCTCGTAGGTAAGCAACAAAGCTGGCTTGGATCCAGGATGTGGCATATATACATACATTTTAACAATGTAATACTGCCAATGTCTGCTGTGTATTTATATGCATTTTGTTTATGTAAGTTGACAATTAGCTTTTAAAATGTTTCCTGTATTGAAGAATTACTTAAAATGTTTAGACTGTTTTTGTTTTTTTTGAAGAACTTTCCACTACTGTCAAGCAAAGACTTTACAACTAAGTTGATGCATTATGTTTACGAACAGGAAGACAGCATAAAATGTACATTCCTTCCTAAACTGACTTATAGATTTACTGCAACTCCAGCAAAAATATTCCAACATTTTATTTTATTTTTTAAACAGCTCCCGTGGAACAGGGCTAACTCACAGGCAGTGTGCCCAGAGTCAGCCTCCAACATTTTAATTAAATATTGAAAAAATTTAAAAATAAGAAAAAAGCTCAGTAGAAAACAACTGGTTGAGAGAGCCTGGGGCTAGTACTGGGGCTGGAATGGAAAAGGAAGTTGACTACAAAGAGGGGAAGGGCATTTTGAGGGTGACATAACCATTCTATATCCTGACGGCAATGCTGATTACACTACTGCATGCATTTGCTGAGGCACAGAACTGTACACCAAAGACAGTCATTTTCTTATACATCAATTAAACCTCAGTTACTCTGGGAAACCTGAAAGATGGATTCTAAAATTAGAACAAAAGGGCCAACAACAGCTGGGACATTTCTAAAAAATAGGAAGGGGGACTTGCTTCACCAGGTAAACAACTTATCCTAAAGCTGTAGGAGTTCAGACAGTGGAGTAATGGTGCTGAGATAAACTGACCAATGGTACAGAATTCTAACAGCCTAGAAAAACACATATACATCTGTGAAACTTTGATTTTTGACAGAACTGCCTGGAAAAGGAAAAGCTGGAAAAATTGTTTATCCATAGGAAAAAAAAAAAAGAAATTGGATTCTTAGTCACACCATGCCGAAAAATTCACTCCAGATGGATGAAGAACTTAAATGTCAAAAGCAAACTCTGAGAACTTGAAAAGAAAATATAAGTGAGTATCTTTCTGAACTTGAAGTAGGAAAGAATTTAAGAGGACAGAAAAAGGATAGGCATAAAAGAAAAGATCAGTAAGTTTGGCTACATTAATATTAAAGCCTTTGTCCTCAGAAGATACTTTAAAGAGAAGAAAGGCAATCTATAAACCGGGAGAAGATATCTGCAAGACATTCAACTGACAGGATTAGCACTAGGATACATAAAAACACCCATAAACTAGTAAGGAAACAACTGCAGAAAAATGGGCACAAGGCCTGAGAGGCATGCAGTCACTGCACAGAAGGGAGGCGTGTGAGGCCAGTGGACATATGCAGAGATGCTCAGCCGCAGACAAAGGCAAATCATGACTATAAGGAGACATGATTCTATACCTACTGTGCTGGCAAAAATTATAAAAACATTGAGAATACCAACTATTGGGAAGGTGTGCAGCAACAGGATCCCCAGTGGTTGTGCGACCATTTTGGAAAACAAGCTAATGTTCTCACTTAAAGGTGATCATTCTCACTCCCTATGACCCTGCAGTACAACTCTGCAGTACATTCACACAATGGAATATTGTCTAAGAGAAAATATGAGTAAACTACAGCTACATAGAATAAAAAGGATGAATCTCAGTGACGTAACGGTGAATGATAAATACAATCCCCCTCAGGCCCTGCAACACACATACATATAGACATGACAGGGGTGTGTATGAGAGGGAAAACAAAAACCAGCAAGCAGATGATCGGTACACACTTCAGGAAAGTGGCTGGTGCTGGAAGAGAATCAAAATGACTAGACAGGAGACCAAGTAGATGTTTTAATTGTTTGTTTAAGTGGTGGTTTCACAGATGTTCATTACATTTTAAACAAACAAAATGTCTAACTTTTCCATCGTTTACCCTGTCCAACTACTAAAGGCCATTTTTAACACTCTGCTTAAGTGAGAAGGTCTCTTTAAGATCAGCTTGGACTTACTCCTGTTTCAATGTCTTCAGTCCCACGGAAGTGGAGCCCCTGAGTGGGACACATGTGATGTAAATGAGTACTGCGGCTCAGATGCCAGACTTCAGCCTTACTCAGCGGCTAAGGGAATTTTTGTAGTCTGCTTCTTAGAGGGCTGTAACCAGTTTATTGTAGCAACTGTTAGGGGGTGGGGAGGGTGTACTGGGAAACAGCTGAAGAAGTTACACACCATTAGTCCTGCATTTTTTTTACCATGGCCATCCTCAGCAAACATCAAGTTCTCAATGTCCAAGGCAATTGCCTATATTCTTATTAATCCAATGGTTGCAAAAAAGAGGACTGAGGATGGTGGCTCATGCCTATAATGCCAGCACTTTGGGAGGCTAAGACAGGCGGATCATTTGAGTCCAGCAGTTCAAGACCAGCCGGGGTAACACAGTGAAACCCTGTTTCTACTTAAAATACAAAGATTAGCCAGGCATGCCTGCAGTCCCAGATACCTGGGAAGGTGAGGTAGGAGGATTGTTTGAGCCCGGGATGTAGAGGTTTCTGTGAGCTGAGATTGTGCCATTGCACTCCAGCCAAGGTGACAGAGTGAGACCCTGTCTCAAAAAAAATAAATTAATTAAACAAATTTAAAAAACAAAAACAAAGAAAGATATTTATTGGCTATTTCCTCTGTCACCACAGAAAATCCTGTAAGCATTATCCTGGCTTTAAAGGTAAGGACACTGAGACTCATAAAAACGGACTAACCGAAGGTCCCAAAGATTACACATGTGTAGGCTGGGACCCCAACCAAAGCCTACATTCTTTCCACGATACCACATGCAATGGAAGGGTTCTGGTTTGTGTAATGCAGAGTTAACACAGGCATACATCTGTTTGCAAGGAATCAGAGTGTGTCCATCTCTCCACACAACAGCTTGTGCAAATGCTGGAAGGAGTCCTTGTGTGATAACCTGGTGTGTTACTCCATGACCAGAAGTGATGTGTGCCAACAGTGGCCTCTGCCTACTTCTAATGCCATTGTGTGTCTCAATGTCAAGGGTGTGCTCTCTGACACCCTTTAAGATGGCCTTTCCTTATTCCCCTCAGAGCCTCAGGGCAGCCACCAGCCTGGGGCCTTAACAGACCACACTGTCATTCTGGATTGTCAGCCCGTGCATGGATGACACCAAAGGTTGCTTTGTGTTTGTTTGCTTATTTAAATATGAATACATTAGATACAAAAGTTTTCTCATATTCCATATAGTTTTGATCAGGTTTAAATTTATGACAAATGGACAGCCTCTCCAATTTACCAAATAGAGAATGGAGGGTTTTATCAGATTTTCCAAAAGGGCAAACTTTAAAATCTTTAAAGAAAGAGGTTGAAAATAAAGGAAAACAAAACCACCCAACCCTAATGGTCACTACGAACATTTTCCTGTGTTCAGAAAAATGATCACAGATGTATTTCCCCTTAACCTATCTAAGGAACTAGGCAGATATTAAGTTGCAAACAGGAATCAGTGATCTAACAGAAACATGGTAAAATCAACGTATTTCCAATATGCCCAAAGAAGTAAAAAAGGGCAGGCAAGCCCAGAAAATGACAGCCCTCCTTTCCAACCTCTCCAATCCATTCTTTTCCTGCTGACATGATCCATTCTATTCTGTTAAACCCTTCAGTGTCTTCAAGATAAAGTGCAACCTTGCTGTGTACACCCAGCTTAGCACCTGGGATTTTCCATAGCCGTTTTCCAGAAATTCAACATATGGTTATGGGAGGAAAGGAAGGAAGAAACAAAACATCAGGCCAGGCATGGTGGCTCATGCCTATAATCCCTGCACTTTGGGAGGATCGCTTAAGTCCAGGAATTTGAGCCCAGGCTGGACAACATAGTGTGACCCCATCTCTACAAAACAAACAAAATTAGCTGGGCGTGTTGGTGTGCACCTGTAGTCCCAGCTACTCAGGAGGCTGAGGTGGGAGGATTGTTTGAGCCAGCGAGGTTGAGGCTGCAGTAAGCTGAGACTGCACCACTGTACTCCAGCCTGGGCAACAGAGAGAGACCCTATCTCAAAAAAAAATGCAAAATAAATAAATGAATAAATAAAAACAGCCTTTATGTCTGCTGGCAGCCTGTTTCTACTCAAGAGAAAAGCCAGAATGGGGATAAAAATTTCCAAATTTTTCAATTAGAAAATTCCACGTTGAAGCCTGGTATGTGAAAAAAGCGCCTAGACTGGAAACTGGAGGCCCTGGCTCTGGCTCTAATGGGCAGCTTTGCCCGGGCAGGAAATGGGCCACCGTCACTGACAGCAGAGGCTGACTCACCTGCCTGCTCACACCATTGGGAGCCAGAGCTTGGGATTCCTTGTCCTTCACGCTTCCTTTTATATCGTGTTTCTCCAACAAAGGCTAATTATTTTTTTTAAAAAAGTACTGAGGCTGAAAGAGGGGAAAGTAGGACACTGAAAGAGAGCCGAGCCCCATAAAGGGACAGACAGAACTAGTGAACATAGTGGAGGACTGCATTCCTTCCTCTCTGCTTCCTCAGGGCCTCCATGGCAGTGCCTGACCCATGAGAGGCACTCAAGAAAGGAAAGGAAATGAATCAAGGAAAGGAAGCAGGCTCAGCGGGCAGTGCTTATAAAGATGGAGACTACAGAGGAACCTGCAAGAGCAGCGAGGCATCTCCAGATAGCTTCCGCAGATCCCACTTGCTGGACCCTCACTGCAGTGAGGGCAGATGCTGTCATCACTGCTTCACTGACAAGGCAGAGAGAAAGTTTCATTGGTGGCCGGATGCAGTGGCTCACGCCTGTAATCCCAGCACTTTGGGAGGCCAAGGCCGGAGGATCACAAGGTCAAGAGATCGAGACCATCCTGGCCAACATGGTGAAACCCCGTCTCTACTAAAAGTACAAAAAATTAGCCGGGCGTGGTGGTATGTGCCTGTAGTCCCAGCTACTCGGGAGGCTGAGGCAAGAGAATTGCTTGAAACCAGAAAACGGAAGTTGCAGTGAGCCGGGATCGCACCACTGTACTCCAGCCTGGTGACAGAGCGAGACTCTGTCCCAAAAAAGAAAGTTCCATTGGCACCCAACTAGGATATAGCAGAACAGGGCAGAGTGTGATCTTGGTTCTGTCACCTAGAACAAGTCAGGCCCTCCACTCTGCTACCTCCCCATCCTTCCCCTCAATTAAATATGGACAGACATGCACGCTGGCCACGGTTCCCACGTGTCACTTCACTTTACAGTTCTCCAATTAAGGCCAAGGAAGTGGCAAAGAAAACATTCTTTAGACATGAAGATAATGGTGATGTTTAATTATTTAAAACCTACCCAAAGGGAAGCCACAAAGTCAAATGGGAAAACCACAGGTTCTGAGGCCTCACAGACCTGGGTTCAAATCCTGCCCAAACCTTAAGTTGTCTGGCGTAAGTCACCTGCCTCCCTGGACTTCTCTTTCTTTACCTATGAAACACACACCTCCATCTACCTTATAAAGCTTTTATCACAGGGCCTGGGACATATAGGTACTTAATTAACAAGGTTACTGCTGTTACATCACATATATATATATCAAACAAAAAGAACTTCGCCAAAGCCAATATAAGACATTCCATTGCTCTGCATATTCTCAAACAATAACAAAAGAAACCATTATTTTTAAAAAGAACTACAAATTTTCAAAATAAGAAACTATTATTTTTAAAAAGAACTATAAATTTTCAAAATTTTCCGAGACTAAAATTAATTGATTTTTTCCAACTCTCCTGAAACCACCTGTTAAAACATTCATCTCATTCATTCATTCATTCTTTATTTATTTATTTATTTTCATTTTATTTTTTTAAAAGACGGGGTTTCACCATGTTGGTCAGGCTGGTCTTGAACTCCTGACCTCAGGTGATCTGACCACCTTGACCTCCAAAGTGCTTGGATTACAGGCGTGAGCCACCACACCCGGCCTATTTATTTGTTTTTGAGACATGGTCTTGCTCTGTTCCCTAGGCTGGAGTGTAATACTGTCATCACGGCTCACTGTACCCTCGAGCTTCTGGGCTCAAATAATCCTCCCACCTCAGCCTCCTGAGTAGCTGGGACTACAGGCATGAGCCACTGTGCCCAGCCATCTCATTCATTCAATAAACAGTGGCACAGGGTACTGGAATGCAGCAGTGGGGAAGAGATTCCCTGTGCTTAAGAAGCCCGCAATCTGGAGGAAGAGTGAAGGAGGCAAAAAGACTGGTAGAGGAACACCAAGTAGGAAGGAATCTAGGTGGGAAATGATGATTTTAACATGAGCAGGGGCAGCAGAAGAGGCGACAATAAATAGGAGATATTAACAGGCTGACTGAGAGGTGGAAGAGCTACCATTTAGGCTTTAAGTTCCCATGGTCCAAGCCAATTGCCTCAGCATTGAATGAATGATGTCAATAAGGAGCCCTGCTTTAGTTAGCCAGTCTGGTGTTTTCTTTTTCTTCTTCATGGTTACAGGCTGAAAAGTCAGTCAAAAATTATTAAAGCCACCATTTATTAATTGCTATAATGCTTGTAAAGAACTATGCTAACTACTGAACTAGAAAAGGGAAGGAATTAAAAAAGAAAAGGAAAGACAGTCTTTGAGGGATTTGAAACCTGCCTATATGGTGGGCCTCTCATATCCACGGGGTTTGCAGGACCGACTGTGGGACCTGAGTACGTGAGAATTTTGGTATACTGAGGGTCCTGAAACTGATCCCCTGTGGACACCAATGAATGCCTGTATATTTCAATCTCACTTGTTCATTTATTCATCTATCCATTCGTTCATGAACAAACTATCTTCTAAAATGAGGCAACTGAGGCTATGAGAGTGAATCAGAGAGATACAGCCCACAGCCCAGTACTCAGGGAGAGAGAGAGTGCAAAGACCATCAGGCATGGGCTCAGGGTTAGAAAAGGAGCTTGCGCTAGAGTTTCCCATGAGGAACTGACCACGCCTAGGACTCAGGAACAGTTTCCTTAAGGAAAAAACACTTGGGTCTTTCCCAAGACTTGAGAGTTGGGAGAGCAGATAGTGTAGAAATTCTGAAGATGGGGAATTGTGATCCAGGCAGAAGGAATACAAGGTGACTCATTGGAGACAGGAACGCAGTCTAGACTGAGGATAAATGACCATAACAGCGAAACCTGGGAGGAAGGAGGAGAAGGGCCAGTGGTTCAGCAGATCAATGGGCAGAGGCGTGCCACACTAAGATGTTTAGTCATGAGGGCCTTGTGGTCAGATCTCCTCCTCCTGACAAAGATTCTGGGAGATCAGCAGGACGCCAGTGTAACACATACAGAGAGAAAGGGCAGTGGCTTGTGAGGATTGAAGAGGTGGGAATACAGAAAAACTACACAGTCCTCCAAGTACTAGCCTGGGCAGTGCAGGGTCATACCATCTGGGACCAGGGAACAGGATAGTGGGAACACAGGAATGGGGTGGATGGTGGCTTTGAAGTACCTGGGAAACATCAGTGGAAATGTGGGATGGGCAGAGCGAATCCATTTGGGAATCACTAGCATGAAGGTGGTTTGAGCCCCCAGAAAGAGGGAATTGCTGAGGAGAAGGTGCATAGAAAGCACAGAAGCCTCCAGATTGAACTCAGGAGCGCCAGCCTTTAATCTTTATATACACGGGGAGGGTAGGCATGAGAGCCTGGGAAGCTGTGGCCTGAAAAGGGAAGGGCAAACCTAGGGAATTCAAGAAAACATTGCTTCAAGGAGGAAGAAGAGACCAGGCACCGTGGCTCACACCTGTAGTCCCCAGCACTTTGGGAGGACAAGGCGAGAGTATCACTTGAGTTCATGGGTTTGAGGACAGCTTGGGCTACACAATGAGACCACCATCACTACTAAAAAAAAAAAAAAAAAAAAAAAAAAAAAATTAGCTGGGCATGGTGGTGCACACCGGTAGTCCCAGCTACACAGGAGACTGAGTCAGGAGGATCGTCAGCTGCAGTTTGAGGCTGTAGTGAGCTATGACCACACCACTGCACTCCATATTCCAGCCTGGACAATAGAGCAAGACTCTGTCTCTAAAAAAAAAAGGGAAGAAGTGGTCAGAGTACTGAACACTCAGGTAAAATGAGAAGACTGCCTGGTGGGTGTGGCAAGGGGGTCACAGGGTGTTCAGTAAGAACAGGCTCAGTGGTGTGGGGACCACAGCTAGAGGAGACTGAGCGAGGAACCACAGCAAGGGTAGTGACTGCAGATGCCTCGAATTCCGAAAAGAAAGCAAAGAATTGGGAGAAGAGGCGAGCTGGGGTTGTGGGAGTTATTTTGAACAGTGGAAGGGATTTTGCCCATGGGTAGGCATGGATAAGATGTAGCACAAGGCCTGAGAGAGGGACTCAAAACACACGTGTGGGGACAAGCGCCTGGCAGAGGCACAGGAGGGAGGTGTGTGCATGTACAGCTTTGTGAATCTGGAGGCAGGAAGCTGCACCTACAAGTTCGCTGTTTCCTCCGTGGAGAGGTTGAGGTCCAGGGAGGGGTCTTCCCAAAAGCACCAGGGCTAGAACCTGGGAAGACAGGAAGAGCAGAAGAGGCCATGGAGCTGTTACCTTATAAGGTACCTGCCAGAGATGTGACCCTCAGTCCAGTGCTACCAATCTGATGCTCTTTTTCTCCTCAAGACCACCCCCACAAGGTGGGTAACAATCCTACTTTCACAGCTGGGCAAACAGAGGCAGAGAGAGGCTAAAGACCGCGATTCTGACCAGCACAGCTGGGGTGTGAAGCCCAAGCTCCCTGACCCGGACACATGCTTCTGATGACTTTAACCTGCCCCTCAAAACAGTCAACAAAGCTGCCGCTCTCACACCCAGGCCAACACAAAAAAGGTTTTCACAAGTGCTGACATAGCTGCTTAAAAAGTGGGTAGTGATGTGCAGAAGGTAAAAAGGAATTTATGATGCCATCAAGTAGAAGCAGATGGGAATTCAGAAAAAAGTTTAGAACTGTTACTTAAAAAAAAAAAAAAAGAAAAGAAAACTTTTTTTTTTTTTTTTAAAGACGAAACACAACTTAAAATAGACTTGGGAAGCAATTCCATACTTAACAGTCTTGAGTAAGTTGACAGACAGCTGAAAGACCTAAGCAATTTACAACATTCTTCACACTTCATGGGAGAAAATTAAGATTGATGTCTCAACCACACAAGAATAATTTAAGGTAAAATCAAAGATCTGCTAGATCATGTGAAATGGCAGATCCTAAATGTCAAGAACTCTGAATAAATTCCACTCCGGGGAAGACTAAATAGTATACGGCTTAGTTAATGCTATTTCATAATATCTTTAAGGTCTGCTTATATACGTATCATAAAGAAGTACAAACAGATACCAATCATGGTTTATAGGGAGGTTACTAAGCACCAGGTACTCTACTACCTCTAATCCTAATACATTATTCTATATCCTAATACATTAATCTATTTCTTCCATCTCTAATCCTACCAGTGTAAAGTACTCTTATTGTGAATATGACAGAACAGTGCCTGAGACATGTTAAAATAACTTGCCTGATGTCACTGTGCTAGACCTCGGCACACAGCCGGTACTTAAGCCATTGCTGCCGATGGCCCTTCCCTTGCCCGAGGGATTCCCAATTTAACAGCATACAGCTGGCAATAAGTTTTAAATTGCAACAGTATCACTAAACAATACGGACTTTTACGACATGAAACCCACTCTGTTATGTCCTTTTCTTCGACTTTCTCCCTTTTTTTTAATGCTGGTATCTACGAGCATTGATTTCCTGACCCACTATAACAGGTCCTGACCTGAACTCTATAACACACCACAGCTCACTGACACCCACCATTCAAAACAGCATTTCTATGTGACAATGTGCTTTGTGTTCTAAAAGGTTAATCAACAAAAGAACATTTAGGACACAACCTCTTCACAGCCTGCGTGTAACTGAAGTGCTGGCTGGAGGCAGAGGCTGTGTCTACAGATTTAGTTTGGGTCCTTTCACCTGGACTAGTTCTCAGGAACTTAAGATGCCAGGTACAAATAAATACACACCAAACAGACATACACACCACCTGCACTGAGACAACACTTTTGGACCTAGCTAACCTTGGCAACTTGATGGGCTGTTTATGAAGCATTAAATCTGCCACAATATTAGTGATACGGCAATAAAGCAATGCCCCATGTTTATCCTACTTCCCATAGCACATACGCAAACAGCCTGACAGGGCATTACATGTTTTAAGGTTTACAGGTTTCAACAGTTGAAAAGCTTAGTCTGTTTGTGTATAAGCTAATATAGAAGCTGCTGGGCCGTGCTACTGACACTTTCATTAACTGTCTCTCTGTGGATGTTCTGAAGTGCTTTTCATTTGTTAAAAAAATTTACTGGTCAGGTATGGTGGCTCACGCCTGTAATCTCAGCACTTTGCGAAGCCAAGGCAGGCAGATCGTAAGGTCAGAAGTTCAAGACCATTGTGGCCAACATGGTAAAACCACGTCTCTACCAAAAGTACAAAAATTAGCTGGGCATAGTGGTGCACGCCTATAATCCCAGCTTCCCGGGAGGTTGAGGCAGGAGAATCGCTTGAACCAATGAGTTGGAGGTTGCAGTGAGCCAAGATGGCGCCATGATGCACTCCAGCCTGGCGACAGAGTGAGACTCCACATAAAAAAAAAAAAATTTACACCTCATGACTCAAGCTTATTCATTAACCAAGTGAAACCCTGGAGGAGAGGAGGGGAACTGGAAAAAGAATGACAGGTCCTTCTCAGCCAGGCAGAGCTGAGCTAGCTCACCTGTGAGGTGAGTCATGGCCCCTGGGAGGGAGGGTGTCAGTCACCAAAAGCAGCCTCTCCCAACCTATTAAAGAAGGAGTCACAGAAATTCCGTATCAACTGTAAATGGGACAATTTTGTCTCTGGTTTCCTTTAGCCATCCCTTGCCACACTCCCAGAACTGGAAGAACTCAGCGCTCTCCGGATGGTGCCAGGATATTGTGCTAAGAACAAGAGTCCTCTTCCTAGGCCTGCCTCTCACCTCTTCCCACCCGCTAGCCCTGCAATCCACCTACAGATGCAGAGCAGCTCCAGGACACGTCACACACCAAGAAGGTTTGAAAAAATGCCCAAACCACCTCCTTGAACACCAGGCTGGCTCCTCTGTGCCTTCATGGAGCCCTGCGCCTGTGCTTCCCATCCTCTGTGGAGAAAGAACAGTTTATTTTATAGGAAGGGAATGAGATCCTCTCCAGACTACGGTTTGCCTTAGGATGATGAAATTTACCTGTAACTGGCAATATTGGACTTCAGAAAAGAGTCACACTTCTCCAGAAGGAATGGATAAAGAATGAGGATGTCATTTTTATTTTCCACAGCAATTTTACTCTTTGCCTGGATGAGATGATGTGCCCAAAGACTAATTCATTTCATTGGTGGGTTCCATCTAGACCCTACACACTGAAACCCTAAGGATCACCAAAAGTCCCCGAATGGTGGCGCATATCTGAGTAAGAACTGTTTTGATTTTAAAGTCCCATCCTACCTGGGCATTTAACACAATGATTCTATACTTATATTGTTGTTTCTGCTTTTAAGTGACCACATCATTTCCCTGTGGATTTGGGATCTTGGGAGGACTATTCCAGCTCTTTATTTTCTTTTTCCTTAAGGAAGCTGTTTCCCTGTTACAGGTCCTGACCCGAACTCTGTGGGGTCTGTTGCTGCTGACACCAGGCCTGAAGACAGCATTCAGGTCTGAACTGGAGCAGGTTAGGCTGCTAGGAGAGGACACATGCTGAGTGACATTACTCTTGAGTCTCACACAGATAATATAAGGAGGTAGGAGAAGGAGAAAGAAAGGAGAGAGGGAGAAAGGGAGAAGGGAGAAGGGGGAAGGGGAGGGAGAGAGGGGGAAAGGGAGGGAGAGAGCAGGAGAGAGGAAGTGGGAGAGGACAGTGAGCCTGCAGGAGAGTCAGGGAGAGCGAACTTTTCCCATTTGCTGAGGAAATGCTTTTATTAATAGAAGGTGGCAACTCCCCAAACTCCAAGAAATAACTCCTTCACCACTCCTGCACATTAATCCATGAAATTCTTTGCCTGCAGGAGAAAAGGATTTTTTTAAAAGTGATATTGGCATTGTTCAGCTTTCCAGACTCGGGTCATTAAATCTCTAAATTGTTCTAAATATTCTATATTCTAAAGAGAAATTAATGTAGATCTTTTTTGTCTATTTAAACATCCATTGTAAAACCAACTGGTTAGATTAAAATGTCAAGCCCAATAGATAAATGGAAAAAATTAAAACAAGCCATGTGCAGTGACATGTGCCTGTAATTCCAGCTACTCAGAAGGAGGAACTGGGAGGATCACTTGAGCCCAGGAGTTCAAGTCCAGCCTGGGCAATACAGGAAATCCTGTCTCCAAATAATTTTTAAATAAAAACAATATTAATTCTATGGCAAGTGTGATATTATCACACGTCAAAGTATTTTTGAATATTTTATAACATTGTATTTTAAAATTCTCAATGATCTGAGAGTTTCCCACAATGTCAAAATACTCAACATAAATTAGGAAACTGAACAACTTCTGAAAGTCATGTATACATAGAGCAGAACACAGAATGTTTTCTTTCATTTTCTGTTTTTTGAGACATGGTCTCACTCTGTCACTCAGGCTGGAGTGTAGTGGCACAACCATGGTTCACGGCAGTCTCAACTTCCCAAGCTCAAGTGACCCTCCTACCTTAGCCTCTCAAGGAGCTGGGACTACAGGAGCTTGCCACCATGACTGGATAATTTTTAAATTTTTTTGTAGAGACGGGATCTTGCTTTGTTGCCAGAGTTGGTCTTGAACTCTTGGGCTTAAGGAATTCTCCTGCCTCGGCCTCCCAAAGTGCTGGGATTACAGGTATGAGCCACTGTGCTCAGCCTACAATGTTTTCTGATTAATAATGAAACACTGTAAAATTTATCTTTTACTTAAGTATTTATTTTTTTGATTGATTGATTGATTTTTTTGAGATGGAGGTTTGCTCTTGTTGCCCAGGCTGGAGTGCAATGGTGAGATCTTGGCTCACTGCAACCTCCACCTCCCAGGTTGAAGCAATTCTCCTGCCTCAGGCTCCTGAGTAGCTGGGATTACAGGCGCCCACCATCACGCCAGGCTAATTTTGTATTTTTAGTAGAGACAGGATTTCTCCATGTTGGTCAGGCTGGTCTCGAACTCCTGACCTTAAGTGATCCGCCTACCTCAGCCTCCCAAAGTGCTGGGATTATAGGTGTGAGCCACTGCACCCGGCCTACTTATTTATTTATTTTTTAAAAGACAGGGTCTCACTCCGTCACCCAGGCTGGAGTGCAATGGCTAGTCACAGGTATGATCATAGCTCACTGCAGCCTCAAACTCCTGGACTCAAGCAAGCCTCCTGAGCAGCCAGGGCTATAGGCATATGCCACCATGCCTGCCTACACTTCTGGATTTTATAAAGTACACTCTACATTTCTTTCCCTAGAAAAAAAATTACCATCCTATAGATTCTAATTCTAAAGTCTTACTTCTAATGTCGCTAACATAAGAAAAGTCTCATTTTAAAGCATGTCTAATGAATGAATTTGCTTCTATTGCCTTAGCATAGTAGTATGCTGAGATTTTGATGAAGAAAAAAAAAGTAGCTGAAAGCAGCTTTCGTGGAACCCAGCTGTAAAGCTCTGCAAACCATGTTTTTCCAGAGAACTCACAGCACCCTGTGCCCTATGCGGGTTTAGGGTAGCAGTCAGAAGCCTTTACCAACAGAAAAGAAAAAGCCCAGCTTGCTTCTAAGGCTACATCCAGATCTGTTCCACCAAAATTAAATCCGTGACTAGGAGGTCCATGGCTACAGACTCTTCTCCTATGAGGCACCCAGGGAAATAGTCCAGAGGTCTGAACTGCAAATGAAATAATTTTAACTAACAAAAAAAAAGACCATCTTTTCAGTAACCAATTCCCTTGAGGACTTGATATGGGAGTCAACTATCCAGCTTCTACCTTTACGAAGTATATAAATAAGAAAAGTGAGCAGGCTGGATACAGTGGATCATGCCTATATCTTAACATTTTGGGAGGCCAAGGAGGGATTATTTGAGCCTGCCCAGGAGTTCGAGACCAGCCTAGGCAAAAGAGTAAGACCCCATCTTTACCAAATAATAATAATAATTAATTGGGTGTGGTGGTGTGCGCCCACAGTCCCAGCTACTCAGGAGGCTGAGGTGGGAGGACCACGTGACTACATTACTGCACTCCAGCCCGGGAGACAAAGCAAGACTCTGTCTGAAAAAAAAATTAAAAATAAAAAAATAAAAGAAAGAAAGAATGAATGTTAAAATGTAGGCAGAGGCATGCAAAACAGAAAAGAAAATCAGCTTGCAGAGCCAAGTTTATCTCTTACTCCACGCTGATGTGGCTGGCCAACAGCTGATAAGAGGGCTTTTTGGTAAAGTAGGTAGAAACAAAACCTATCAACTCTCAGGTTACCAGGCAACATGCTATTAAAGCCCTCATGGTGAGAGTCCTGGGCAGGCAGCCCGCTGGAATGCTGAGTCATCTGCTCCCCCGCTCACAGCTGGCCTACTCCCCAGCACATGCTCTGCCCATAAGCACACTCTTTGGGGAATGCATTAGGAAGCAGCTACCTGAATATATCCTGAAAATCACACACAAGGCACTAAGCCCACACCCATCAGAGTCTGTTCTGTCACCAACTCAAGCCAGAGCACAGGCATAAATCACTGCTGTTTCCAGAAAGAGCACAGGCACACCTTACGCTCAGCTCTCTAGAGGCCTTAACTAAATGCTGTTTAGATTATTTTTTTAAAAAATTTCTTTTTGACTGGTTCAGGATTTTAAAGAGTTAACAAACATCAAACGAGCAGAAGGCACAATGGAATGAATGTATACTCCGGGGCAGACAGCTCTACTACTGGAAGGCCACAGACCTCCCTGGGCAACTGTTTTCTTATCTTTGAACTGAGGTGCTTTCCATAGTTGGCTTCAGAAAAAGCATCTAAGACTGGAGTCACAACAGACTATTCATACGTGGGGAAAGGGGTGAGTTGCTAAAGCTGAACATTGCCTTTAGTTAAAATTATCCTCGAAACTTCTTTCCTCACACTGGAGAACACGCATCTCTCAGTGAAGGCAACACAGCTGGTTTTCCCTACAGGGTTGGAACACACTACTGGTTCTTCTCTAGCACATCAGAGGAAGATGGCTTACATGTGAGCACCATGCTATGAAATACACATGCACACACATGCGTGGACACACATGGTTTATAATCAGCAGGAAGCTTGCTTCTAGAAGAGTGTAAAAACTGATATTCACAAGGAAGGGGCCGAATCTACATCTCCCATTTCATCTCCAGCTCACTGGGATACGGATACGTACTTTCACTGAGAGTAACAAACAAAATCAGTCTCACGCCCTAAAAAATAATTAGCCACGTCAAGTACATTTGAATTTATACAAGTTTTAAAATGTTATGATGTAACTCTACTTGGTATCTAGCAAATATAAGCGTCTGTGCCTGTCCTCTGATCACACGTACCCAAGCTAGTTCTCTGAAGACAAGGAAGGCATTTTAGCTATTCTATACCTCCAGTGATATTTCTCCAGGAGAGATCAGCTAATACAGCTACTTTTCTCGGCTTCTGAACAGCCCTGGGCTTGCAATTACTACAGGCCACCGAGGAACCATGGCTTAACTTCTCAGGGCATGGATTTTACTAGAGATCAGGGAGAAAGAATTAAATAATTAATTTGGCAATTTAAAACAAATTAGTATTAAAGTAAAATGGACATATTACAGAATAGCATTTTTTAAAATTGTGAGAATGGTTTAAATAAAACATAAGACTGTAGAGAAATTCGAACTCATGCCGCACCCTCACCTGCTGTGCCCTTGAGTGCTCCTATCTGCTCTGCTTTGGTGTTGGGGGCTTCACAGAAGTTTGAGAACAACCTCCTCTCACAGAGGCACTGATATTAGTTGAATGGATTCTCCTTTCTGGGGAGTGAGAACATCAGAAGGGAGAAGAGACCCCCACCTTCTCTTCCTGGCAGCAAGGAGGTGAATGTAATATCCACACAGGGTAGTCTACACAGGTCAATTTGTACTCTAGGCGCACAAACAAAACTCAGGGAGCTATAAGGAGTTCTCTGTGGTTAGAAGCAATTATGAAAAGAGCTGACTCATATGAGAAAAGGGTAGTGCAATATCTATTTCTTTCAGCAAAGGTGATAGAAATGCATGTATCGCCAGGTACAGAAGCTCACGCCTGTAATCCCAGCACTTTGGGGGACCGAGGTGGGTGGATCAAGAGGTCAGGTGTTCAAGACCAGCCTGGCCAGCAGGGTGAAATGCTGTCTCTACTAAATATACATACATACATACATACATACATACATACATAAATGGATTTATCATGAATATGTCATGCAAGGAAAGACAAGGGCAGCCTAAGCTGAGAAGGTGTTCAAAAATCTCGTCTGAAAGGGATTATGATACTGCTCTTTTCCCTGCCTACCTGTGGACATAACAGAAAGGTGGGAATACTGTCCTATAAATTCAGGTTCTGGCCCTCATTCCTCCTACAAGTATTTCTTGGCCAAGGTGAAGTGGTCACCCGTGCATCTACCAAAATGGTCTGGATTACTGACTGGGCAGGCTTTGAGCAGCAGGGTCACCTGCCCTAGGGTGGTGGCCATCATTTCCTGAGATCGTATCACACGTAGTACACACTGCCAATGCTGTAGGCTCTGTTACTCTAACTTTACAGAGAAAACTGAAGACTTGTTGAATGATTTGTCTAAAGTCTTGCAGCTGGTATAAGGAGAACTGGAATACAAATTCAAGATGTTTCAATCGGCCAGGCGTGGTGGTTCACGCCTGTAATCCCAGCATTTTGGGAGGCAGAGGAGGGCAGATCACCTAAGGCCAGCAGTTCAAGACCAGCCTGGCCAACATAGTGAAACTCGGTCTCTACCAAAAATACAAAAAATTAGTTGGGCGTGGTGGTGCACGCCTACAGTCCCAGCTACACTTGGGAGGCTGAGACAGAATCACTTGAACCTGGGACGTGGAGGGTGCAGTGAGCCTAGATCGTGCCACTGCACTCCAGCCTGGGTGACAGAGGGAGACTTCCTCTTAAAAAAAAGTTTCAATCATACAATGCTGCAAGGAGCTTATGTCAAGGAAGATACAAAGTAATGACCACCTACTCTGCTGGCAAATGGTGGTAAGATGTTCTTAGAAGCAGTGAACCAAGGGCATGATATCAACAGTCCTGTATGTGCCTTTTTCAGCAGAGAGTTCTACTGACTGCCAGTAAGTGTTCTGTCTAAATGAGAAGGGGCTTAGAGAGGATCATATCCTGTGACCTAATAAGTCCTCTCGTAGGAAATCAACCTATGAAAACAATCTGAAATGAGGACTAATTTTTAATGCACAAGGATATGCAATTTTTTTAAATTAAAAATGTTTTAAAACCACAAACAAATATTTAATAGTAGGGGAATAATTAAATAATTATACTATTCATATTCATTAAAAATTATGTAGAGAGAAAGTAGGCAGAGGGGAAAAAAATATGCTTTCAAGGGAATAATAACCAAACAATACATAATCAACAAATTGATGAGGATCCCCTTTCACCAGGAATATTGTAACATCATCTTCACAGAGCCTTCCACCCCATAGCCTCTACCTTGGGTCCTCATGTCCACCGACGCAGTTTTTTGATGCTTTCTTTAGAAATGTGACATCACATGTTCACTATCCTCCTTTCCAGCTGCCAAATGCAGTAGGTTTAAGTCGCTTTTAAAGTAGAGAGTTTTCTACCTGTTCCACTTTCACCTTATTTGCACCACTTACTTCTGTCCCGTTCATCTTCTCTTGCTTATGATTTCCACAAGCACTCACTTGTGCAACCTATAGCAGAGACCTTGCCTAGAGAGACAGCATTTCATACAATCCACTGCTTGACAAAGACCACATAGACAGACGGTGAGTTTTCCCACTGTATTTTCCTGTATGTCAAGTTTGCAAGTCCTCTCTTGACTTAAAACTGTTTACTCCCTAGCACATTTCCTAAAATACTTCCACCTGAGATTTAGTGGCAGATTTAGCAAAGAACATTACCTGCAAGGACAACAAGAATTGAGTATGCAACAGTACTGTTTAGAAACTCTTCAGTTTCTGACCTCCAGTGTGATTGCAATTCATGAAAGACCCTAAACCCTAAGTGAAGAGGAAGGAAGAGAGAAGATAAGACTTCGCTGGAGCTAGGCTTTGCCATAGAAAGTTTCTAAGTTTTAAAACAGCAAGTAAAGATTCATGTAGACCTGGTCAGGAAATTGGTCACTGCAGTATTCATCTAGGTCCTAGAAGTGAGAGGAGGAATCTTTCGACATCATTTTGTAGTCGCTTTGTATTTAAATCTTAGTTGTTAATTGTCTCGTTCTAGTAATCACCTAAAAAATTAGACACTTAAAATGTTGGGGAAACGTAAGCGTGTAGTGTTGACAATTAAGGACAAGCCTGACATTATTAAGAAACTTGAGGAAGGCATCTCTTTCAAAAAACTGTCTGTGGTGTATGGAATTGGTGAATCTACAGCTCGTGATATTAAAAAGAACAAAGAAAGGATTATAAACTATGCAAACAGTTCAGATCCTACCAGTGGGGTATCCAAACGTAAATCTATGAAGTCATCAACATATGAGGAACTTGACAGAGTTATGATAGAGTGGTTTAACTAACAGAAAACAGATGGGATTCCAGTGTCCAGAACGATTTGTGCAAAACAAGCCAAGTTCTTTTTTGATGCTTTGGGGATGGAAGGTGATTTTAATGCATCAGCAGGCTGGCTAATTCAATGTAAACAGCGCCATGGTATTCCAAAGGCTGCTGGTAAAGGAACAAAATTAAAAGGAGATGAAACTGCTGCCAGTGACTTTTGTGGTAACTTTCAGGAATTTGTTGAAAGAGAGAACCTACAACCAGAGCAAATTTATGGTGCTGATCAAACTGGATTGTTCTGGAAATGTCTACCATCAAGGACATTAACTCTTGAAACTGAGCAAAGTACTTCTGGGTGTAGGTCAAGCAGAGAGAAAATCATTACGTGTTGTGCAAATGCCACAGGTTTACACAAACTTAATCTTTGTGTTGCGGCAAAGGCCAAAAAGACCCAAGCATTCAAAGGCACTAACCTTTCAAACCTTCCTGTGACATATTACAGTCAAAAAGGTGCCTGGATGGAACAATCTGCTTTCAGACAGTGGTTTGAAAAGTACTTTGTGCCACAGGTGCAGACGCATTTGAAATCCAAGGGACTTTTAGAAAAAGCAGTGCTTCTTTTAGATTCCCCCCCTCCCAACACATCCAAATAAAGAAATGTTGAGTTCAGATGATGGCAGAATAACTGTAAAGTATTTAACACCAAATGTCCCAAGTCTGATTCAACCAATAAGCCAGGGAGTTCTAGCCAGTGTAAAAAGATACTACCAAGCAGGACTTCTCCAGAAATACATGGATGAAGGAATTCACCCAAAAATATTTTGGAAGAACTTGACAGTGTTGGATGCAATCTGTGAAGTGTCAAGAGCTTGAAACATGGTAAAATCAAGTACCATAACCAAAGCATGGAAAAACCTTTTCCCTGGCAATGAAGAGAATTCAGGTATGAACATTGATGAAGGAGCCATTTTTGCAGCTAATTTAGCAACAGTTTTACAGAACACAGAAGAATGTGAACACACTGACACTGAGAATATTGATCAGTGGTTTGACTCTTGGAGCAGAGACTCAAGCTGTCAGGTGCTGACTGACAGTGAAAGTGCTGAGGACCAGACCAAGGCTGCTGAGCAAAAGCCTTCCAGTAAGAGCAGAAAAACAGAACTGAATCCAGAGATGCATATTAGGCATAAAGCTGCACTTGAATGGACTGAAAATTTACTGGATTATCTTGAACAACAAGACAACATGCTTTTATCTGATAAATTGGCATTAAGGAGTCTTTGGACCATAATGAGAAAGAAACAAAAGATCCAAAATAGCAAAAATCATTAATAAGGCTCTTAAGTGTTTCTGTGTATTTGCATCTTTATGACTGCTTATCTGCAGTGAAACTTTTCTTGTTTGAAGTCCTGTGGATTCCAAAGCCAAATATATTTTATAAATGATTTTAGGATTAGAAGTCAGTTTGGATTAGTTTAATACAGCTCTTTAATGTTGACTGTAGTCATGGGGCCTTGACATGTAACTTGTCTTTCTACTGTTTCTAATATGTATTTAAAAAAAAAAAAAAAAAAAGATGTTGCTAGTTAGTTGGAAAAAAGTAACATGAATGCCTCTGTCATAGGTTATATCATTGATTCAATCAACAAATATTTGCTGATCACCTACTATGTGCTTACTATTTTAGGCACTGAAAAAAACTTAGAATAAAAAAATCTTTGCCCTCCTGAGACAATTTTTTGAGCAGCACAGTTGGATACATGTCTTTTCCTAGATGTATGTTAAACCTCCATTTAAAACTTAAATAAAAAGCCTGACTTCATGGATTTTACATTCTAGTGCTGGGATATAGACACTAAACAGAAAAGTAAAATATACAGTGTACATGCAGTGATATGGAGAAAACAAAAAGCAGGCAGTGCTGAGATGTGGGTTGTGATTTTAAATAAAGTGGTCAGGGAAAGTCTAAAGTAACCACATAATGATGCAAGATGCCAAGTTTCAGATAAATTACATATCACTGTTTAGTATATCATACAATATTTGGGACATTGTTATTTTAAGTGTAATCTGGCAATCCTACTCACTGAACAAAACTCATTCCTAACAAATTAAATGCTTAATGCTTCTAAACAGGACACCAAATCCAGAAACTTATATAAAAGAATAAACTGATAGTTGTACTATGGAAAATGTAAAGCTTTGGTATAGCAACATAGACTATATTAAGAGCAGTTGGGCACAGTGGCACGTACCTGCAGTCCCAGCTCCTCCAGAGGCTGAGGTGGGAGGATCTCAAGCCCAGGAGTTCAAGGCTGAGGCTATAGGGTGCTATAATCACACCTGTGAATACTGAATAACATAGCAAGACCATGCCTCTTAAAAAAAAAAAAAAAAACCAGTACAACAAATAGGGACAAATATTTACAAAATAAAAAACTCAGGATTAATCTATCTAAGCATCATTTTCTCCTATAAAATGAGGGGGGGGAAGATACCTGTAGTTCATACAGTTATAAGGATTTCAGATTCGTGTCTTATACCTAATAACTAATGGCTTATTAAATGTAATAAATAATAATGATAATGTAGGTATACTTATAAATCAGCAATAAAAGCACACAATTCACAAAATGACAACCAATTAAACTTTTGAAAATAATTCTAATGTCAGCTTTGGCAACATGTGAACTAAAATCTGAATGACATCCTTGTACAAAGAGGTCATAAAAATTCAAAAGAAATCAATTTCTTAAAAAAAATCATCAATGGATACTAACGCTGCTGGATGAGAGATTACTGAGGAACAGAGTTTCACAGTTTCAAAGTATTACCCACAGAGTACATATTTATTACAAAGCAGGAAAGCTACAATGGAAAAATCTGCGACTACTATTTACCTAAATGATGTCAAACCAAACATCAGCAATAATGGAACAAACTGATATCATGTGCCTTTCAGTGTTATGCACTGACAACAGCACATCAGCTACGTAGTACTCCTACCAAAAATATGTAATCTGAATCTTATCATGAGACAATCAGAAAAATGCAAATTGAAGGACACCATAAAACAATGAAGCTGAACTTCTCAGAAAAATGTCAATCTTGTGAAAATAAAAAAACTGGCTGGAGAACTATTCCAGATTAAAGGAAATTAAAGACTAAAGAGCTATAATGACTAAAGGTAACACAGGACTCTGACTGGAGCTTGGATCAAAAAATAAATATAGGAAAACTATATGTTATTAGAACATTTGGGGAAATCTGAGTACAGCATGGATCATATCAAAATCATATCACTGTTAAATTTCCTGAGTGTGATAAATATATTAGGGCAATATTTTTTAAAAGCCTGTGTTCTTAAGAGAAATATACTAAAATATTTTTAAGTTAACTGTTAATATCTCTGACTCTCAAATCATTTAGTGATAAAAAACAAATACATGTATGCATGTATATATATGTGTGTGTGTCTGCAGAGAAGGAGACAGAGCAAATATGACAGAATGTTGCCAACTTATCCATAGGTTTGAAATTTTTCAGAATAAAAAGTGAAGATGAATGCAATGGCACAAGCTTTGTTCTAGCTACTTGAGAGGCTGAGGCAGGAGGACTGCTTGAGCTCAGGAGTTCAAGTCCAGCCTGGCCAACATACTAAGACCTCACTGCTTTAAAAAAAAGAAAAAGAGTGGGAGAAAAAATCAATAAAAAATAAAATGTATGAGGTCTAACTGCAAAGACAAACAAAAAAGGAAAGAAAATGCATTCTCTCCCAGTAGTGTGGGAAGTAGAAAAGTTCCTTTTAAAAGTTTCCTTTCTTGTTAAAGAATAAGTATGTTAATAACTTTCTTAAGCCCTATCCTACATAGTTGTTAGAAAACATGCCATGCTTACAGGCATGTAGTACACTCTATGTCCTTGTACTTTAAACAAGGTATCTGTGCTGGATGTGCTCAAAGGCATGTCCCAGCTCTCCATTGCTTCTACCTATTTAAAAAAGTTTTAAGTTGTTAGCCAATCGGGTTTTAGTTTAGATTGTGAGGTCTGGCTCCAGCCAAGAGATCAGACACAGCAGTAAGGATGACCCTAAATGCATAAGAAATAAATGTGTGTGTTTTCCTTTGTTCATTGTACTCTTGTGGCAAAATGGCTAGCAAGAGTACCCTTTCTGCAGTCCGGGAAGTAAAAATTGCATTGCTGAAAGATCCTTTGTCTTAGTGCTGACTTTTCTTTCTGGAACCGAGCATCTATTTCTAACATCTATTCCCAACAGTAGTAATCAAAGAAATGCCAATAAAAATGGTTTTGAAAAGAGTTAACGTTGAAGAAGTGTAACTAATATAACCTTTTTTAGAGGGTAATCTGACAAATCTATAAGAAATTCTGATCCTGAAACTTTTTGTTGAAACCAGCTCTCTGATTCTATCATGTAATCAACAGAGGCCAAGTGAAGGCTAGGTGCAGTAGCTCATGCCTGTAATCCCAGCACTGTGGGAGGCCAAGGTGGGTGAATAGCTTGAGCCCAGAGTTTGAGACCGGCCTGGGAAACATGGCGAAACCGTCTCTACTAAAAATACAAAAAAATTAGTCAGGCGTGGTGCTGGGCACCTGTAGTTCCAGCTACTCAGGAGGCTGAGGCACAAGAATCACTTGAACCTGGGAGGCAGAGATTGCAGTGAGCCGAGATCAAGCCACTGCACTCCAGCCTGGGTGACAGGAGGAGAAAAAAAAAAAAAAAAAAGAGGCCAAGTGAAATTCTAGAGACTTGTAATTTCCCATTTGCAGCTCATTCTTTCATATGAAATTCCTATACCCAAAAAGGTTTGCGAGTAATAAAAATAGTAATAAAAACAAAAAATAAACTAAACATCCTATAATAAGAAAACTGTTGAGTAAATAAACTATGGTATATCAACTTGATGGCTTATCTAACACAGCCCGTTAAAATTTAAAATGATTTCACGAAGTTTAAACAGCTGTGAGAACACAACTGTTAATGAAAAAAGCAAATTCTGAAGTCCATCTATAGTATGATTACACCTACATAAAATATGTACCTGTTTTATTTTTATAAATACTTTTTTTATCCTGAAGTGGCAGATCAATAAACAAATTAGACAGACAGACAGACACATATCTTTTTTTTTTTTTTTTTTTTTTTTTTGAGGCAGAGTTTCACTCTTGTCCCTCAGGCTGGAATGCAATGGCACGATCTCAGCTCACTGCAACCTCTGCCTCCCAGGTTCAAGCAATTCTGCTTCAGCCCGCCAAGTAGCTGGGATTACAGGCATGCACCACCATCCTGGCTAATTTTATTTCTGTTTTTATTTTTAATAGATATGGGTTTTCACCGTGTTGGTCAGGCTGGTCTTAAACTCCTGACCTCAGGTCAGTCCAGGAATGCTATACATGTTTTGTCACCTCAGTCTCCCAAAGGGTTGGGATTATAGGCGTGAGCCACCACACCAGCCTACTTTTTTACAAAATAAAGGACAGGCTGGGCATGATCTGTAATCCCACATTACTCACATCTGTAATCCCAGCACTTTGAGAAGCCAAGGTAGGGGGATTGCTCGAGGCCAGAAATTCAAGACCAGCCTGGACAGTAGAGCAAGACCCCCATCTCTACATATAAAAAAATAACAATAGTACAATTAATTTTTAAAAAATAAATAAGACAAAACATGTATAGCATTCCTGGACTCAGAATGTAATAAAACAACCAGAGGGAGTTTATAAAAACGAAAACTTTAACTATAGGTTTAAGGCTAACAGATTTATCAGAAATTAAATAGAAATCTCTACAATTTCTGAATGTATGCAAATCAACATTGTAAGCTGACAATCTCCAACATTCGATAGAATTTAAAAAATAATCAATGTTGTATACGCAAACTTGAAAAAAAGATAATTTAAAAGTTATTGGGGGGAGGGGTGGGGCATGTTGGCTCATGCCTGTAATCCCAGCACTTTGAGAGGCTGATGTGGGAGGATCACTTGAGGTCAGGAGTTCAAGACCAGTCTGGGCAACAAAGCAAGACCCAGTCTCTTTAAAAAAAAAAAATTATTAAAAGCAAGTGGTTCTGAGAATAATAAAATTATTCTGAGAATTCAGAAGATAAATTTTTTTTAAAAAGGTAAAATTTCCGGCCGGGCATGGTTGCTCACACCTGTAATCCCAGCACTTTGGGAGGCTGAGGTGGGCGGATCATGAGGTCAGGAGATCAAGACCATCCTGGCCAACATGGTGAAACCCCATCTCTACTAAAAATAACAAAAATTAGCTGGGCGTGGTGGCACATGACTGTAATCCCAGCTACTTCGCAGGCTGAGGCAGAAGAATGCCTTGAACCAGGGAGTTGGAGAGTCGGCGGAGACTGCAGTGAGCCGAGATTGTGCCACACTGCATTGCAGCCTGGGCGACACCATCTCAAAAAAAAAAAGGTAAGATTTCCAAAGAAGCAGTTAAATTATAAATAAATAAAATTACTCTGAAATAATTAAAGTAACTCGGGTGACATTACCCACTTTGACCTCTCAAGAAACATGCCCCTTTGCAATGAGAAAGGAATCTCTCTCTTACAAGGTTACAGTAGGTAAGGCGTCTTTGGCTTATGGTAAACAGCTTGTTTGAGAAGCTGCCTAAGAAAAGTATAAACCCTGTGTCAGCTGTTTGTTACTCATCGGCCCCTGATGTGGCATTCAGACACCACCTACCCACCCATGATACTCTCTTGGCAACATCACCATTAAGCTGGTCCTGCTGGCTCACAGAAACAACAAAGTACTCAGAACTAGAGAGCGAAAGAAGGGAAAGCAATGGCTTTATTCAATAAATGTGACCTTACTGCGTGATAATTTAGTAATTTTTTCTTTGGCTAACAGGTTATTTAAAAATTTTATTAAAATGGTAAAGCAGTTTAATAACCAATCCTTTTTCACGTTTAAGGACCTTTGGAAGATGCCTTAAACCCCATCCATCACGTAAGATAGATAACAAATTATGAAGATCAATTCTCATCAACATTTAAAGCCTACTCACCACTATTAAGCTCTAACAGTTGGTCAAATCCACCAATTTCTAAGAGCACTTGAAAGATACTTTTACTGATAATACTAACTGTACTAAACAAGTACTAGGGCAAAGTGTAAAACTTGTTTCAAATAAATCAGTACATCCTCAGCCCCTGGAAAGGTTTGCATGTTTTTCTATTCTTGAAGGAATACATCTTTGACACTGAATTTCTTTTAGTAGAAAAGAAAGATAATGGATAAGTGTCCTTGTTACTGCTTCGGGTCCCTCAGAAATGGGTTTCACAGTTCAGCAGAGCTGCAAAACAAAAATGTGAGGACTCAGTTGATGCTAATATACTCCTAAAAAAGGTCTTTGAGTGGAGAGGGCTAAATCCTAACCTAGAGCAAACAAACAAAAACACCCCAACAGAACAACGGCAAAAACTATTAGTAGGATGTCCCAGCTGAGCAGCATTCCGATCCCCCAACGACTCCTCCTGAACTCTCCTGGGTGCTGCTGTCACAGCATTTCAAGCATATCTGCAGCCCAGACCCTCCTCAGAAGAAAGAACAGCAGAGGCTGGGGGACTATGTTCAGTAGTGAGGAAAAGGAAAATGTCAGGGTCATTTTTAAAGCATGGGGTGATTCGTTTTGCCAAAAAAAAGTCAACAAAAACTGCAGAAAAACTAAGTAAAGCTACATATTCTCCTAAACTGTAAGTTGCCATCAGGGTGGCTCTTTTAATCATTATATATAAAATATCCAACATACCCAGAACCATTATTTTTCTATCATTTTGGCAAATTCTAGAGGAAAAAAAAAGAAAAATGGGAAAGTTATAAACTTAGGAATAATTGCCTACAGTGAACCACAAATTATATAGGGCTTTATAAAAATGTTTTTTTAATCCACAAGGAAAAAAGATTAATTTTTATGATTTAAAACAGAAAAAAGAGACTCACAGAGAAAGAAAATAATTACTTAGTTGAAATGACAAATAAGGAAACCCAAACTTTTCTTAGCTGGACTCAGTTTCTTAATCTATCCTTCTGGTTTTCTGAAGTCCACGCCAGGGCACTGTGTTTTGAACCTAGATCTCCATGCTTCAGCCCTTCACTGCCAACAGCAGAGGCACGGGGCAGAAGTCCAGCCACCCCCATCTTTGTGACATGGTGTTTCGAATTTGCCATGTAGACAATGCCTAGCCAAGCTTACTTTTCGGTTCCAAATAAACCAGAAAGGGGGAAAGACAAGGCAAATGAAGAAAAGACATCTATAAAAACAGCAGAAAATGTTTCTGAGGCACATTTTCTTTCCAGAAAAAAACTGAGCCACAGAGGAAAAAATATTCACCAATGTCAAAAGTTCTGAACGCCACCCAACCATGGGATTGCTCAATCAAGGTAGTTTCTGGATCATTTCTCCTTTTAAAGGGCCCCAGGAATACACAAAATCAGATCACAAGTTCTTATTCTTATTCTTCCTACTATCACATCTATGCAAATATTTCCTTGAAATTACACATTAGTCTTCCCTTGTTAAAAAAAAATAAGAAATAAAAATTAAAAATTCACTGCTAGCTTAAACCTTAAAGCACCAGCTTGTTTACTTCCATGAAGTGACCCAGGGAGATGAGTCCAAGGTCCCATTATCTTTTAAAGGCCAAGAATGAGACAGCTTGGCTTGTTCTACGAACACAAGGCTATATCCTCAACACCCTACTCAGAAATGAATGCCACTGTTTGTTCACAAAGGACAGGGAAAGAGTGTCTAGACAGATTAACACAAATCCATTCCCACTGCTGAGAAACCCCAAACCACATCCTATTTGATGGCTCATTTAAAAAAAATTACTTGGGAAGTGTTTAGGCAGCAGATCAATTCCTACACTAGTCAGAAAGAACAGCTAATCAACAATACATCACACATAATATAAGCTTGACTCAATGAGCTCAAATCATGACAAAAATATGAGACTGAGACACGTCTGGTTCTCCTCTGCCTCCTGAATTATATTGGGTATAGCAGTTTCAAGGAGAGATCCATGTATACCCAAAAGGTTAAATGTATCCACTATTTTATTTTATTTTATTTTTGATACAGGGTATCGCCATGTCACCCAGTCTGGAGTACAGTGGCACGATCTTCCCTTTCTGTGGCCTCGAACCCCTAGCCTCAAGCAATCCTCCAGCCTCAGTCTCCCAAGTATCTGGGACTACAGGGGTGTGCCGCCATGCTCAGCTTATTTTTAAAATTTCTTTGTAGAGAAGAGGGTCTTGCTCTGTTACACAGGCTGGTCCTGAACTGTCCTCAAGTCTTGGCCTCCTAAAGTACTGGGATTACAGGCGTGAGTCACCATGCCTGGCCATTAAATACATCTAAAACCTACTTTATAAGTAATTCTGAAAAGTCTGTAAGTAATTCTGAAAAGTCTTATCTAAAAATAAAGTGATTTTTTTCCTTCCTTCTGGAAGGCATAAGTTAAGAAGGCATTGTGTACAAAAATCAGTAAGACAAAGAATTTAATCTTCCACTGTTTAGCTAAGAATTACCATTTAGTTCAGCACTCCTTAAATGCCAGTCCTGTGCTAAGTGTTGTATTAATAATCATCTTGGCTGGGTGCAGTGGTTCACGCCTGCAATCCCAACATTTTGGCAGGCTAAGGCAGGCAGATCGCTTGAGGTCAGGAGTTTGAGACCAGTCTGGCCAACATGGTAAAACCCTGTCTCTACTAAAAATGCAAAAAATTAGATGGATGTGGTGGTGCACGCCTGTAGCCCCAGATACTTGGGAGGCTGAGGCACAAGAATCATTTAAGCCTAGGAGGTGGAGGTTGCAGTGAGCCAAGATCGTATCACTGCACTCCAGCCTAGGTAACAGAGTAAGACTGTCTCAAAAAAAGAAAAAAAATCATTTCACCCATGCTCAGATCCATCCTGTGAGGTCTGCTCTAAAGACACCAGGGGAATGGTGTGTCTATGAGGAGGAGGCGCACTGTCTTACTCCAGATGTGCATGCAAAGTATTACTTCAGTTTCATTTTATTCAAGAGGACGCCTGGGCTCAGAAATCTTTGATAAGAAATCAAGGGTGGGATCCCAGAAATCAAAGTGGGACCTTATGGGACTCCAAAAATGGAGTTCTTCCGACTCTGCCTTATTGCCTCTGATATGTTTCTCCATATGTTTCTACAGAATTTGACCATTCAGGTAAAATCAGCAATAAAAGCAAGGACTCACCTTGCACATTTTTAAGGGTTTTTTTTTTTTAATCTTACAGCTCAAATATGTTTCTCTACCAGAAGCACTTAAAAAATATTTTTTCTTTTTGTTTTTTGAGACAGAGTCTCACTCTGTCACCCAAACTGGAGTGCAATGGTGCGATCTTGGCTCAATGCTGTAACCTCCACCTCCAGGATTCAAGTGATTCTCCTGCCTCAGCCTCCTGAGTAGCTGGGATTACAGGTGTGCGCCACCATACCCGGGTAGTTTTTGTATTTTTAGTAGAGACGGCGTTTCACCATGTTGGCTAGGCTGGTCTCGAACTCCTGATCTCAAGTAATCTGCCCACCTTGCCTTCCAAAGTGCTGGGATTATAGGCGTAAGCCACTGTGCCTGGCCAAAAATATTTTCAGAACTTCGGCAAATAAAGTATAATCATCAAAAACAAAAACGTTAATATAAGCTGCTCATATATAATACAAACATGAACTACTTTATTATATGTATTCATTTTACTTGGGCTATGCTTTGTTCACTCAAATTTGTTATGAGGAAACCATTTGTAAGCCATCTACCAGGAGTGATTAGCGTTTCCTGCTGGGAGTCCCATAAAATTCTGTCTTCATTAGACATAATACACCATAGTTTGAGTTCTGGCCCAACAGGTTATCTTATGGCTATGAACTGGAGCTACATTTTAGATAGTTCACTAAGAGCAAAAATCTGTAACTGGGCCAGAAGGCTCTGCAGCACGTGGCCTGCTTGTCTTCCAGCTTCCTGCTCCCTCCCCTGGCCACAAAGCACCGGCACTGCACTGGCCTTCTGCCACTCCTGGAACATCGGGCCTGCTCCCTGCTGTGGCTGAGCCTTTGGAAAAGGTGCTTCATCTTCATGGAGCGTTTCCCCCTACTGTCACAAAGCTCTCACAGACCATTCTTTCACTTCTTGGTGAAAAACTCTCTTAGAGAAGCCTGCCCTAAGTGCTGCAGACTAAGTCCATTTACCCTGTTCTGCCCTCTCCAAGCACTTTCCACCCTTTACTGGACTAATTTCTGCCTCTCCCACTAGACTGCAAACTCCATTAGGGCAGGGCATCTGTTTTGCTCTCCACAGTATCCTCAGCACCAGGTCAGTGCCCGGCACACATGCATTAATTCAATAAACATTTGGGCAATAGTGCACATAAGGGACTGTTGTAGGCACGGGGGACATACCATGAACCTCAGATTCTAGTAAAGGAAACAGACAGAAGAGGGGGTATGGCCAAAAGGAAACAATCAGTGCCTCGGAAAACAAAAGAGCAAGGAAGGGGGGATGTAAGGGTCACTTTAAACGCAGTTGAAGGCACAGCATTGTTAAGAAATTTTGAAGTATCATTTGATGGAGGTGAGGTGAGGGAGTCCAAATCACTAAACATCTGAGGAAAGCTATTTCCCCAGAAATATCCATACTTATAAAATACCATACTTATGATATGCCATATTTTATGAGTTCCAAATGTTACCTTATGGCTATGAACTGAAGTAACTTTTTAGACAGTTCACCAAGAGCAAAATCTGTAACTCAGCCAGAAGGCCCAGCTTGTCTTCTAGCTTCCTGCTCCCTTCTTCCAGGAAGTGGTCAGTGAAAAGGCCACCCGAGGGCCTGTCGAGTATGGTCTGGAATAAGCAAGCTTATAGCAGACACTCTATTGCATAAATGAGACTGCACAGGGAAGCTACATTAAATCAAGCTGTTAATGATCACAGATGCCAAGGTGAAGCTGTTTCCATCATGTAACTTCTCTGTGGGTTGTAACACAGTATGTGGCCCAAAGAACAAACATCTTTACAAATCCACACTTGCCTGTTTCATACTGTCCCCTGAACCAAACTTGCCCTTGTCCCTTTGTCACTGTGCTGGTCACTCATTTCTTGGCCAACTTCCAGAACATATACTTGTTTTTGTCTCTTACTATTCAGTCTTTGAGATGGGATCTTGCTATATCGCTCAGGCTAGACTTGAACTCCTGGGATCAAGCAATCCTCTTGCCTTAGTCTCCTGAGCAGCTGGGACTACAGGCTTGTGCCACCACTCCTAGCTTCTAACTTTTTTTTAAACAGATGTCTCCAATATAAACATGATTTCCACCTCAGATAGCAAATTCTGTAGTATGTTTTGTTGCAGTTTTACTGGTTTCGCTGGCCTAACAACTGATCTTAGGCGTAGACAAGAATATTTTACTGACAGGAAAATTAAATGTTTGCTCAGAGATTTTAGTAGTAAAAAGAAAGGAAAACAGCCACAATAGGTAAGTGAAAAGGACTTTGTTTAAATCCCATAAAGAAGCAGCAGAAAAAATTCTCCCTATGGCCAATGAAAGCATGACAGAAGGACATACCTAAAACAGAGATGAAAAGCTGTACCTAATATTTAGAAATGAACTAAAATATTTAAGACAATAATATATGAAAGAACATTAAGGTCAGGCACAGCAGCTTGCACCCAAAATCCCGGCTACTTGGGAGGCTGAGGCAAGACAATTACTTGAGCCCAGGCATTCAAGGCCAGCCTAGGCAATACAGCAAGATCCTGTGTCTTAATTTTTTTTTTAATTAGCCAGGCATAGTGACACATACCTGTAGTCCTAGCTACTCAGGAGGCTGAGGCAGGAGGATTGCTGAGGTCAGGAGATTAAGGCTGCAGTGAGCTATGACAGCACCAGTGCACTCCTGCCTAGGCAACAGGTTAAGAGACCCGACTAAAAATAAATAGATAAATTGAGAGACAAATAGAATGAACATTAAGTCAGAATTAGAAAATCTCAGAAGTGAGGTCATGGTACTCAAGAAAACATTTAAACTCAAAAAAGAATTAGATATAAAAAGGAAAATTGTTTTATGAGGACTAAATTAGAAAAAAATACAAGAATAAAAAAACATAGCATGCCTTAAGAGAAATAGATAATAAAGGGTGAGGGGATTGGGGAGGGATAACATTAAGGGAAATACCTAATGTAGATGACAGGGGGATAGATGCAGCAAACCACCATGGCATGTGTATACCTACGTAACGATCCTGCATGATCTGCACATGCACCCCAGAACTTGAAAGTATAATAATAATTAAAAAGAGAAATAGGTAATAAAAAGATAGAAAATTTTAAAACCAAAAATTAAATAATTAGAAATTAAATAAAAATAATTTGAAAGAAAGTGACACAGATGATGGGCAAAGATCCAAACAGCTATAATAGAAGTTTTCATAGACATAAACAAAAGCAAGGGAACAGAACAATGCTGAAAATTATAATTCAAGAAAACTTTGCTCAGATAACCAAAAAAGGCTCAATATTGCATGTTGGAAGCCTATACCATATACGACTAGTCAAAAGATACATCTCAGTAAAACTAGTAGACTTAAGAAAAAATTTAGTGCATCTGGTCAAAAAGAGCAAGTCAAGAAGAAAAAAAACAGATTGCCATTACACTTTGAAGGAAGCATTTCAAACCAAAATAAAATGGAACATATTTAAGATTCTCAAAGAAGGAACATTTGAATCAATGATTATTTTAGATATAATTTTACACCTAGCTAAGCTTACTTTCAAGTATAAAGGCTTCTGACAAACTAACATCCAAGAACTCAGAGAGTGTTTTTCCCATGACTCTTCCAAAAAAAAATGTATTAGATGACCAAACTCACGGAAGAAACACCATTGTACGAACTGAGAGTGAGAATTAAATGTACACTTACTTGTAAAAAGGAGCCTGAACAATGGTTATAAGGGTTAGCATATAGTTCACAATGGCTATTTTCTCTGACAGTGTAGATACAGTATAATTATTTTAAGAGTGCTGACTTCTTTACAGCTAGTGATGATGAATAAAGGGTATTTCTCTAAATCAGACACAGAAGAGGGAAGGCAGGGAAAATAAGAGATTACTAGCTAATTTCAATATTGGTCAAAGTAGGGAACCAATAGGCAATGACTAAAAACAGACAAGATTGAAGTAATTGTATAATGTTATTTGTGGCAGATTGTAAAATGGCAAAAAATCCTTCCTTTTTATGCATGTCCCTTGCAATGCGACTTTGCTGCTCCTGCCATCAAGAGGTATGGTGTATTTACTGCTCCCCTTGAATTGAAGACTGGCAGGATAACTGCTTTGGCTGAAGGTATGTTAACAAGCATAATGCAAACTGAAGCTTGCAGGGTGCTTGTGCTGTCTTGCTGCTGAGAACCTTTCGGTCACCATGTGGACAAACCTCAACTAGCCATCTGCAGGATGGGGGGCAACATGGGGAGAGGCTCCCATTGTCCTAGCAATCCCAGCTGAGACGCCAGAAGTGTGACTGTGGTAATCCAACTCCAGCCAGCCTGTCCCAGACCAGAACTGCCTAGGCAACTCACAGAATTATGGGAAACAGTAAGTACTGTTTTAAACCATTATGCTTTCAAAAAATGAGGTGCAGAATGAGGAGGACGTCTGAAAAATAGAACACGCTTGAAGACCACCTTATAAATGAACAGAAAATAAAAGAATATTTTTTCTTTTTCTTTTTTTTTTCCTTGAGACTGAGTTTCACTCTTGTCGCCCAGGCTAGAGTGCAGTGGGACAATCTTCGCTCACTGCAACCTCCACCTCCCAGGTTCAAGTGGCTTACGTGCCTCAGCTTCCTGAGTAGCTGGGATTACAGACATGAGCCACTCCACCAGCTATTTTTTTTTGTATTTTTAGTAGTGATGGGGTTTCACCACGTTGGCCAGGCTGTTCTCAAACTGTTGGCCTCAAGTAATCTGCCTTGGCCTCCCAAAGTGCTGAGATTACAGATGTGAGCCACCATGCCTGGCCAAAAGGATATTTTTTCAAACCAGATGTTGAGGGGGTGTTATCTAATTTCAATATTCCTCCTAACAGGAAAATAATGAATAATGAAAAAAATGGGGAGTGGCTATGGTATTATATAATAATATGTAGCCCTTACAACAAAAATTGAATTTGATCTTTATTAAAAAAACCCACAAAAATAATAAAAATTATACAAATTAAAATGAGTAGAGAATAAATAAAACAGACCACAGAGAAAGACTACTCATATACCCAGGAGGTTGAGGCTGCAGTGAGCTGAGAACACACCACTACACTCCAGTCTGGGCAACAGAGCAAGACGCTGTCTCCAACTCATATAAAAGACTTGCATACATACATACGTAATATGAAACAATGACAGAGCCAAAGCCAAACATATTGGCTATACCAATACATTTAAATAGGCTTAATTTATGTGTTAAAATTTTTAAAAATTCAGATTGGCTACGAAAGCAAAATCCCAGACTATGCCATATTACTACTGTGGTACTACTATGCAATAATCTCCTGAATGGCTTGTAAAATAAAAAAATAAAAAATAAAAAAAAAACAAAGTAGAAAAAAGTTAATATAGCATAGAAAAAAGTTAATATAGCAAATTACAATTTACCTGAGAAATAGAAGAATATAAATATGTATACTTACGTTTTTATATTAAGAAACACAATGGAAGGATGAAGCACAAACAAAAATTACTTTTAAAAAGTCACTCATTAAGGGGTGGGAGAGAACAGGATGGAGGAGATAGAAATTAAAAACTAGACTTTTCTCAATATGTAGTACACCTTGTCTTTTAGAATTGACTTTGGAACTACAACATTTTAAATAATTACGAAACAGTTGCATTTTTAAAAATGATCTCTAAGAAATGAAAATAAAAGAAAACAAATGGACCCAATGTCTCCAGTAGGGGGTATAAGCTCACAGAGAGGGAATGTTTCAGAAGCTATCAGCCTGTGCACCCCTAGAGATACTCTAAGGTAGAAAGAACTGCAAAAGACAAATTTTAAACCATCCTCAATTATCATATTGGTGGCGACTGCACTGGTTTTGTTATTCTGAGGCTGTGGGGTGTGTATCACGGGATAAAGCAACTGAATGATTATATGATACTCTATTTCTATCTATTTCTACCATCCCCAGTGTCATTGAGAACCAGGATTCGTGCTATGGGAGAATGAAGGTATATATTTAGGACAAAAGAGGTTAAGTAGAAAACCTGTAGTCCTGATGTTGCATCAGAAGTATCAGTTTGAACTCATGATGTATTTTTATCTGAAAGAAAGAAAAGAGAGGAAGGGACCAGAGAGGGGGAAGGGGAGGGGAGGGGAGGGAGAAGAGGAGGGGAGAGGACAGGTGGGGAAAGTGGAGGGGAGGGGAAAGAGGAGGAGAGGAGAGAAAAGGAAGAACATTTTCTGAGCTCTGTTGCAAAAGCTCAGAAACAATAAGCAACCCAGTACAAAGAGCACTCTAGCACCCAGATTGAGGTCTTGAAATGCCATTTTCCATGAAAAGCAACCAGAGCTCTTTGTAGAAGTGCTGATTCCAGGTCTGGAGAAGTGAATGTACAAGATGAGCCTGGAACATCTTGTCATCTCAGAGTGCCAGTCAAAAGAATTCATCAGCCAACCACAAGAAGCTCTGATTTGCAACACCAGGAGAACTGGAACTTAGTAAAGGTCAAAACTGCAACTGATTGTATCATATTCTAGATATCTCTATGTCATTATGTCCACAAGTCCATGATGATACTGAAACAAACTAACTGGTCACTATTGTCCACCTCTAGGAAAAAAATCAAACATAAATTCTGCTTTTCCTATACCAATTACCAACCACATAGCACATAAGTAAAAGTTTATCTTTATAGATGTATTCCAACGAATAAAAGAAAAAGGCAAGCTAGGATGACAGTATCACCATATTGCAGTCTCTAATCAAATAATGAAGCTAGGTTAAACATTAACACAGCCAATAAATCACACACAAAAAGAGAGATACTAGATAGTAGATGTGCTTCCTGATGAAAGAGCACACCTCCACCTGTGAAGCAGTCTTGCATCCTCAAAACATCAATTCTTACTCTGATCTAGCTTTGAGCTTACATGAAAAAGGAGGACAAATGAATATATAAAACAACACGAGGTGAGGAGTGGATACAATCAATAAAGTCCAGACTGTGAGAAATGCTACAGGACAAATGACCTTGCCTCTTCAACAAATGAGGGGGTGAGGGCAGAAGAGAGACACATTTATAGATTAAGAGACACCAGAGACATTTCAACACCAACAACCTGTGGCCCTTATGTCAATCTTGACTTGAACGGAAAAAGATAAACTCATGACATTTATCAGATAACTTGAAATTTTAACAGTCTATCAATAGTTTATCATATTAAGATATTAATGATTTACTTTTTAGGAGCAATAGTAATATTGTACCTATGTTTAAAAAAATATTCTGTAAGCCAAGTGTAGTGACTCACGCCTGTAATCCCAGCACTTTGGGAGGCCAAGGCAGGCAGAGTGCTTGAGCTTAGGAGTTCAAGACCAGCCTGGGCAACATAGGGAAACCCCGTCTCTACCAAAAATTAGCCAAGTACAGTGACATGTGTCTGTAGTCCCAGTTACCAGGGAGGCTGAGGCAGGAGAACAGCTTGAGCCTGGGAGGTGGAGGTTGCAGTGAGCACAGACCGCGCCAGTGAATATGATATGGATCTAAAATATGCTTCAACATAAAAAAGAAAGTGAGACAGCAGGTGTTTGTAGAGATAAAACGGGACTGACCACAGTGGCTAAAGGGGTAAGGGGTGAGTACAGACTTGTCATTATATTCTTCTTTACGGTGTGTATGTCTCTGAAATTTTTTTTCCCCACAATAAAAAGTTCAACCAAACAAACAACTTGAGTGCAACAGGTTGTCCCTCCGAGCATGGAGGAGACTGGCCACTGCCACAGCCATGGTGTTGCCCTCTCTGGTGACACAATGCTTTATCCTTTAATTCTCTGGTCTAGTTTCTACAAACAGCTTTATTAAGATAAAAGATTTTTATCAGAACACCATTTTCACTATCACTGCCTTTCAGCTCTATCAAGGGCTGCTTTAAGGTCCCCTTTTCTTTTTCATATGAAAAACAAAGCAAAATAGAATACTTGATAGACAACACAGAAGTTCCTCTTTTTTTCCCCTCAATAATAATTAAGATGAGGCCTCAGGCTTGACTAAAGCATGAGCCAGATTTGGGCTTCCTCAGAACTTTCACACTCACAGGGATTAGGAGTTCAAGCTCTAACACAGCACACATATCCCTAAACTCAATCTCTTTTAGCAGTTCTCTGAAAGCAAGCCAGGGTTGCAAAAAAATTCTATGGCCTACAGGTCCCTGCATCACCCCATCCTCCAGCCTGGCAAATCTCTGACATGCGGTAAAACCTGTGCAGAGTCACATGTCAGGAAATAAACACACAGAACATCGGTTCACAACAGCAGAACACTTTTGCTTTCCATTTGGAATATTTGTTAAATACATATACAGGGTGGTCCCATAAGATTATGATACTGTGTCTTTTCTATGCTTACATATACAAATACCACTGCATTACAACTGTCTACTGTAGTCAGTACAGTAACATGCTGTACAGGTGTGCAGCCTAGAAGCAACAGGCCATTCCTTATAGTCCAGGGCTGTGGTAGGCTGTACCATATAAGTTTAAGTACACAATGATGTTCACACAATGAAATTGCCTAAGAAGGTGGCCCTTCTCATTAAGCTTATGACTGTATTACTAAGGAGCTAAGTCACAAGGTAAAAATAGTCCAGCAGGTAAAAACAAGAAAAGTTCAAACACCAATACTACAGAGAGATCTTCAGCCACAGGCCATCATTTGTAGATCAAGAACCAAACAGAATTGGGGTGCAGGTGAGGAGATGTGCTGAGCTAAGATAGAGTCTCTTCCCATTAGGAATGTATAGGAGTATTAAAGGATAATTAAAACTTTTTTTTTCTAAATGCACAAAATCTCAGGTGTCTGAAATAATAGAGAAAAGAGCCGGGCATGGTGGCACACACCTGAAATCCTAGCTACTTGGGAAGTTGAGGCAGGAGGATGGCTTGAGCCCTGGACTTTAAAGCCAGCCTGGGTAGTACAGTGAAACTTGGTCTCTTAATAAAGGGGAAGCAGGAAGGGGAGAAAAAAGAGAAAACGTTAAGCCAGGGCTTAAGAGAAAGAGTGGGCTGGGGCTGCCCTGGTGGAAAAAAAAGGAACACAAGACCAGATACAGGGGCCAATATCCAGAAGTCACACCGATCCAGACATGGCCTCGGGCCTGTGTTGCACAGGAAGCTGGAAAAAGGTCCCTGCATCAAGGTGGGCACATAGAAAGGCTGCCCTCTCCAAGTGAAGAAAGATCCAAGAACCCACCTACTAGCCCAGAGAAATGGCAAACAAGGCTCCCTGCCCACGGCCTGGGGTGGGAAGAGAAAGGTCTGTAAAGAAAAATGTCATCTCAAGTCTGCTCCACAGGTGGGTGCTAAGAAAAAAGAAACAAAGAAAACACCTGGTAATAGTAAAGATAAATGGACCAACTTCATTTAAAAGACAGATTCTCAAACTGAAGAAAAGCAAATTTACATCTAGATGCTCTTCACACAAGACACATTGAAAGCAACTCAGAGAGAAATTCAGAAGAAAGTAAAAGGATGAGAAAGATGTATCAGACAAATACTAAACAAAAAAGGAAATCCTTGGCATAATTAAGTTATCAGACAAAAATGAGTTCAGGACCAAAAAACCCCCAAATAGCAAACCACTAATTAGAAAAATAGCATCAAACTATGCAAAACAAAAACTGACAGAATTAACAAAGAAAAACTGACACACACACACACACACACATACAACGTATGTGTGTATATATATATATAGTGAATAAAATACATATATCTCCCAATTATAAACTCATGTCAAACAAACAAAAATAATTAGTAAATATATAGAAGACTGGGACATTTCTGACAAACCCTATACTTAACAATTAGAAAACATACTTTCAAACGAACTTGGCACATTTACAAAACCTGACTAGGCCATAAAGCAAGACTCTACAAATAGCACACACTGCCTTTAACCACATTCTCTAACACAATGCAATACAATCAGAAAATATGGTCAGGAAAGGATGCAAATTAGAGCAATCTCTACTTTCTGCCCCATTTCTCTGAATACAGTCAGAGAAGTCTATCCTTTTGCTGACCTAAAATTAATACTGTACATATGTAGAGAGATCGGATACAGAAAAACCTAAAGATTTACATGGAACATGAAATAATTATTATTTCATTTAATATCAAAGACAGAACAGCAAACCACATGAGGAAAACAAAACCTGCCTGCCTCTGTGAGCCTCCTAGAAGTGACAGAAGGATTAGGGACATAAAGGGCTCAGTCATTCGGAGGACAGGGAGGTCCTGAAACAAACTAAGTACAGTCACATGTCCCCTAATGAAGGGGGTACGTTCTGAGGAATGCACTGTTGTATGAACATCATAGAGAGCACTTCCACTGGATTGTGTAGCCTACTGCGCGCCTGGGCTATTCAATATAGCCTATTGCTGCTAGGCTGCAAGCCTGCACAACATGGCATTGAATACTGTAGGCAACTGTAACACAATGGTAAGTATTTGTTTATCTAAACACAGAAAAGGTACAGTAAAAACATGAAATTACAATCTTATGGGGCCACTGTGGCGTATGCTGTCCATAGTTGATGAAAATGTCATTACAAAGCATATGACTCTACTTGATTCTAATCTGTGATGTATTAAAATTCTCTCTTAGCCTAAGACATTTAAAACATTTCATGAAGTGTTTTTTCCCCAACACAACTACCTGGTTATGAATTCTTTGTTTTGTTTGTTATTTCTTATTAGTAAGCTCTTGAAGAAGAGCCAAGGCTTGAAGGCAAATCAGTATGTCATCATCATACCCTTGGTCTATCACTGGCAGTTTAGATCATCAAGGTTCATTACCAGGTATATCTTCTGGTCCAAACATGAATTATGAAAAAGATCTTTACTCCTAGGGGCAGCTGTTCACTGCTGCTGCCAAACTGCAGCATTAAGAGTATTCGATTTATCTAAGGGTTACTTGAACATACACACACACACACACACACACAAACACACACAAACACACACAAAATAAAAAAGAATATAAAGGGAAAGAATATCCAATTTATCAAGATAAGAAGACAAAGATCAAGCTTGAACATAATCACTTTCCAAACTGCTTGAAAGCATCTGAAGTGGGGAAGGACCAGGAGGGGAAAAGTTCCTTTAACTAAAATTAGAAACCTACTGATAATTTAGAGGAAACTCTTTAAATTTACCTAAAATATAACACTGAAGATATTTTATCTCCACTAGAACATAATTTCCCAAACTCAGAAACGATATGAAAACCGAGTAATCAACAGCTTGCAAAAATTTCTCCAAGTAGTTAATATCAGCAAAACGCAGTCATCAGTGCCACTGAGATCCTGCCTCACGGTTTTTACGTGTATCTTTCCTCCTTCAGATCCATTAAATCTTTCTATTACCAGACAACACAGACAACCATACATAAAAAACGAAACTCTTATTTCTTTTGTATATCAAAATGAATCTCAATCCTTTAAATATTATAGCCCAACCCAGCATATGTAATAGGGAGGAAGGGGGATATAATTTCATGAGAAAAGAGAAGAATTTAAACAATGACAGATTTTAAAAGAGTCTATAATAGAAACAACTACAACTATTACTATAAGATATAGAGAGTGTTAAATTTCCTTGTTTCTGTTTGTCTGAAGTTATCCAGAATACTTACAGATAATCTTGCAATGGAATTTCAGTATGAAGATCTCTAAGAAAAAGATCCAGATTAAATTCATAAGCTAGTAAATGTGCTCCTCGACAGATGAGGAAGTAAATGCATAAAGGGATAAAGGCTGTTTCCCAAGAAATGAAACAGATGACTCCCTTCCATTCGAAAGATAAGGATGTCTCTGGAAAACTCAGGACGCCTAGTTTGAACTTGTCCCAGACTGTCAGTTTTCAGCACTTAATACTGATGTAGTATGTTATGACCCTCAATGCAGCCGTCACAAAAGGGACAACCCTTCTATGATAGCAAGTCAGGGAACCCAATTATTCCCGGACTGAGGTAAGGTGCACAAACATCCCATTCAAATAAAGGTCAGCACAGCAAGCAAGTGAAGACCGTGAATCAAGCTTCCAAGGAACCAGGGGAAGTCAGTGGCATGGACGCTGTGCGCTCTGCTGGGACACAGGTCCCTACCCTCAGCATGTCCCTCCTGTTTATGGCACCGTCTCTTCATTATTACCTACCTGCAAAGGGGCTCTGCAGACCTATGACAGAGTTACTCAGTGAATCCAGAGATTCAATTTGTTCAACAGACCTAAAAGCAATACTCTCCTTAATTGTAGGCTCCACCAGGAAAAGACTGTACTAAGTGTCATATGCGCAGAGGTGAAAAGAAAGATTGCCTCATAGGAAGGACACTGAGTGTCTGAACCATAATTTCAACCAAATTTTCTTTTCTTTTCTTTTTTTTTTTTTTGAGATGGAGTTTTGCTCTGAAGTCCAAACTGGAGCGGGCAGTGGTGTGATCCTGGCTCACTGCAACCTCCACCTCCCGGGTTGAAGCAATCCTCCCACCACAGCCTCCCAAGTAGCTAGGATTACAGGCATGCACCACCATGCTCGGCTAATATTTTTTGTATTTTTAATACAGGCGGGGTTTCACCATGTTGGCCTAGCTGGTCTCAAACTCCTGACCTCAAGTGATCCACATGCCTCAGCCTCCCACAGTACTGGGATTACAGGCATAAGCCACCATGCCCCACCTACAACCAAACTTTCTATTTGTTACTTTTCCCAAGTCTTGACAAAAGAATTAAATAAATCATCCACTGTTTTTACTCAGCTCCCACCTCAGGCCGCTTCCTTCTAAAGGGGCCAAGGTGCAAGTTAATAAGCAGCTGAAATGAAAAGGCTGGCAAAGTAAACCACACATCCCTGGTTTTCTCAAACCTCATCACACAAAGGAAAAGTCAAAGGCTGTAATCCACAATAAGAGGATTCATCTGCAGAAAATAAAGTATCAAGAAAAGAATAAAGCAACATCATCTTCAATTAAAGTCAAATTCAACAGTTGTATCCTATGTCTCCATTCACCTAACTATCCAGTACTTGGAGCCGTCTAAGGTCACTGTGCTAGGGTTAAAGGAAGAGCTGCCTGCTGGGCTGCACTGAAGCCAGCCCATTTTTGCAGCATTTCTCTTGTCAGGAAAGAACCAGAATAACTCTCCTGAAGCTCTGAGATAAGTACCTCTCCTTTAAAAGCAAAACAAAAAGTAGGCAGCCCAGAAATCCTCTTCCTAATGGCTCTGGGTCAAACACCTTGGTGAAGAAAGGAAGGCTGAGAACAATGAATACTCCAGTCTTGCAGCCATGTTCTGTAAAGTCTCCTTTGTTAAATAAAATGTATACAGGTCAATGGTTTGGACTGAGCTCCTACACTAGGCCCAACAGACCAAACTGAAACAAAGTCACTCATGTTAAACTTCCATGTCACCAAGCTGAAACTAATTTCTCTATCTGACCGAGTGGAGAATCCAAAAGAGAGTTAATAGCTGAATCTCCAAACAAGCCAGTTTTACCTGACATGATAAAGGAGTTCCCTCTGCTTTAATCTTTAAAAGGAAAGGAACTCTGATATGATCAATCTGCTTTGTGTTTTCTGTTTCTACTTTCTTCAACCCTTCTCTATCTATAAAGCCACCCTCTTTAATTTATTCATCCTCTATTTTATCCAAAGAGTTGCTGTCCCATTCTAAAACTGAAAATAAAGCCAATCACGATCTTTAAACAAAATCTGTCATGATATTTTTCTTTTTGACACCATGAAAGCTGAATTAGCAAATGCTGAATCACTGTTTCTAAGGAAATACAAGATTAGGGTCCTACAAGACTCTGATCACATTTTCATTAACCAAGCAATACATTATCTTGTTTTATGTGTGTTTCTGTTTAAAGACATCTTAGTTAATACATATTGTTGATTCATTAACACTGAACTCATGGCCAAAAGCACTATAACTCATGTGTGAACAAAGCTCATCTGACACGTATTTTCTCCGTAAGGCACTTCACAGCCTTCTTGCATTTGGAGATGAACATGTTTGCGTCCTGGACTCCACTGTGCTTTGGGGTCATTTTAAACAGCAAAATCACTAATAAAAAGGAAAAAAATCAAAACAAAAAACCTTCAACCCTTCTCTATCTATAAAGCCACCCTCTTTAATTTATTGATCCTCTATTTTATGAAAGGCTGTGAAAAGGAGCTGCTGTGTTTATAGCACAAGGGTAGAAACTGGAAGGCAGAGCGTGGTCTCCTTCAGCTTTGGCTGGGAGCACACGTTGGGCAATACAAAATTTTCCCAACCTGCATATCCCTGGGGATGACCACAAAAGTACATGAAAACTAATTTGGAGGTTACAAAAAAATCTGAATATGTGAATTCACAAATACAGAATCTGTGAATAATGAGGACAGACTGTATTTTCAAAACCATGTCCAAACCAGCTTCCCAAACTGAGTGTCAGAATCTAAAGTCACAGCCCTAACGAGTACCACCTTGCCTTCCAACAAACTTCCACTGTGCCTGTGGAATCCTCGTATTCCTTAACCTGCTCAAAGGCTAACCTCTGTAACAGAAAGCTGCTCTAGCTGAAAGTGGGACCACCCCCCAACGAGAGGCTCCAAAGGAGACCCCTGACTGCACTAGTAAGAGATTAGAACGCCAACCGATGTAGGAAGCCATGGGAAAGACAACTAAAAACCATTCTGGCAGCAGCTTTTGTCTCTTGTTTGAAAGGTCCAGAAAGGAAAAGACCTGTCAGTCACTTACAGCAACAAACATGACCCTACTTGAGGGACATGCTGTCATTTTACAAGTCGATCATACAAATGCCAAGAGCTGGACACAGTCTCTGTGATGCAGCAATATACATTTTTTTTTACAAAATCAACTCTGTGATATTTTATTGTCTGGATTTCTGAGTGGAGTGATGTGGAGGGAGGTGAAGATTTTCCAGGCAGCTAATGCCAGGCACTATGTCAAGAACTTTACCTTCAGTACCTCACTGAATTCTCCCCAGCTTGTTAAAAGGAATTTTCTCCTCTCCACTTTAACCTCTCGAGCTAAGGGCTCAGAGAGGTTAAATCAAACACCACCAATTTTATTTCCTTTAAGTGGCTAAAATAACTTGAGAGATTGGGTACTTTAGTTGAGTATTCAATTAATTACTTAATTATTAATGCTTACTTTATAAGCATTTCTTATAAACTGGATTCCTGAGTTTTCCTCTAGGTACAGATCTTTCCCCTCAAGAAAAGAGGGAAAAAAATGTTTTCTCTTTACAGAGACTTATCTCTATTCCTAATTCTTTAACTGTTTCATGGAAGACTGGACACAAATCAAGCAGCACTCAGCAGACATCTTCACCCTGACTCCTACAAGAGTGTCACTTCACCCTGAGTGCAAAGGTGGCCCTGAGTGAGTACCTAACCAACGCCCCTGTGCCAGGCTTCTGCAGCTCCGGACTCTGAAGGCTTCCCCACCACTGAAGGGGAGGTACACTGTTGAATCCGAAGGCTAAGTCTGTCCACGTTACTTAGCATAGATAAGCATTTCAGTAAGTTTTACTTGGAGTTGGAAAGGTAGATTGGTTGCTAGCACGACAGCACCATCTTCTGGTTGATGGTGAAAAGGAATTAAGACTAAAGTCACATCTGAAGGCTTTCAAGTTTTGTAACCCAGATGGGTGGCAAAGTAGAAAATCTAGTTTCCATAAAATCCGAACAACATCAGTATCAATTAAACACCCTCACAGTTCAGTCGTGGAATAGAAAAAATCTTTAACTGTAGGTCACTACTGACTGCTGCTCCACTTCTGGGCACACTATAACCACTCCCAGCCTCTCAGCCCTCTCACACTGGAGCCCACTGTACCCTAATAAAGAAATTCCTTAACGTGTCATCAGAGTCACATCCATTCCCCTCAGTGTGCAAAAAGGTTCTCTGCTGTTTACAAAGTCCAAATCTGATGGTGCAGCAATAAAATATCAGACACTGGCCCAACCATATCTCCCAACCATAACTTGTTGGTAGGTAGGGAGTATCGTCCTCTGATGGTTCTAATGAGGACTATCATTCTCTTACGGAGCCCATGAGGAATTGGCATCCCCTTTATGATCCCCTCAAGCAAGGAACTCCTTGGTAGATTGTACTGGAGATGGATCTTGGGCCTGAGGTCCAAACGGGGCTTCCTCCTATAGGTGATGCCATCCCTACAGAAATCCAGACTGCAAGACCCCATTATGACAGCTGCAAGGGGCCTCTAAACGATTTCTTACTCTCAGCTGCCAGAAAAGACCCTAGCAGCTGGTTTCCAGGACTGCCTTCTTCAATGCAGTGGCCCCATCCACTTATCAAATGGGCTTTGGATGTCAAGATTCTTCCTGATTCTGCTCATCGGCTAAGCTATTCATACTGCTCCCTGAAGGAGAGCCAAGCAAGGTGGATGGAGAGCGGAGCTGTGCTTTAACCACGACATCCTTCTCTTGGTGAGCAGCACAGAAGTCTCCTCTGGGCCTGTGGAGACCACAGGGTGAAGGAATGAACATTTCTGCTCGAAACTGTCCACAGGAATCCTGAGCCCCAGGCTGCTCTAGAGAGAGGCAGCACCTGAGGAGGCAGCTCTGTCAGTTACCTCTGTTTCTGTCAACCCCACCAACACCTGTCACAGTGCTTTGCACACCTGGAAAAGAGAATAATTCTTTACATGAGGACTTTGTTTCTCCTGAACTACCTGAGTTCAAACTTTTTTGACCATAACCTAGAACAAGAAATCCATGTGTATTATAACCCAGTACACACATGTACACCTTTTCATACAGAACTAACCCTGAAAAAAAGTTTACATTAAAAAAAACAACAACACTGGGCATGGTGGCTCACATCTGTAATCCCAGCACTTTGGGAAGCCGAGGCAGGTGGATCATCTCAGGTCAGGATTTCAAGTCTGACCAAGATGGTGAAACCCTGTCTCTACTAAAACAAAAACAAAAACAAAAATTAGCCAGGTATGGTGGTGCGTGCATGTAATCCCAGCTACTTGGGAGGCTGAGGCAGGAGAATCGTTTGAACCCAGGAGGCAGAGGTTGTGGGGAGCTGAGAATCGCACCACTGTACTCCAGTCTGGGCAGAAAGGGTGAAATGCCATCTCAAAACCAAAACAAAAGAAGACAAACAAACAACAACAACAAAAAATCTGTCTTTATTATATAAGACATACTGACATTTTCTAACTTCTTCCATTTTAGAAAAAATGCTGGTCACCACTCACTCGAATGATTTCACAACCCACTGAGGGAGTGCAACCCCCGCTTTGGAAACACTGCCGTAAACTTTTGCTTTTGTTCGTTACTATTGGGTGCCATGCTCCTCTGTGTTCTCAGCTATCTCAGAATTGGCCCCTTCCCAAGGACTGTACCAGGGCTTCTCCTCAAAGCCCTCTCCTACTCTGTGCCAGCACCCTCCCATACGCCAAGGATGTAGAATAACGACTAAGACAACCGAGAAGCCAGGTCTACTGGGTGGGACACACTGACACTGCCTCTTCCTCTGAAGAAGCACACTTGTTTTTCTTGAAGAAATAACGAAAACACTTGTTATTTGTATTCATTCATTCATTCCTTCATTTGTTCTTCATTCATTCAGTCAGTCATCCATTCCTCACCTTGACCTGCTCCCACATCATTTGTGGAAACAGTTTACATTTGTCAAAAGATAGGCCAGGCACGGTGTCTCATGCCTATAATCCCAGCACTTTGGGAGGCTTAGACAGGTGGATGACTTGAGGTCAGGAATTCGACACCGACATGGCCAACACAGGAAACCCCATCTCTACCAAAAAATACAAAAATTAGCCGGGCATGGTGGTCCACGCCTGTAGTTCCAGCTACTCGGTAGGCTGAGGCAGGAGAATCACCAGAACCCAGGAGGTGGAGGCTGCAGGGAGGTGGAGTTTGCAGTGAGGCAAGATCACACCACTGCACTCCAGTCTGAGTGACAATGTGAGACTCCATCTCAAAAAAAAACAAAAAAGACAAATCCATCTAACAGGGTTTCCTTTTTTGCAGTCTTGTTTGTCAAGGGATAATTTCCATGAACTCTAATTTAGGAACTAAAGTGCACTGTCACTGATTCTTGGAAGCCAATGGCACTTTTATTACCCTATGTAGCATTTATAGATGTGGCAGGTTCCCAGATAAATTCAATTTGGCCTCAGTCCTTTAGAAAAGGCTCTGATCTAGAGTATATGCAAAGACTAACCTTCTACATGCTTAAAGATACATAGAAACTGTTTGGTACGTCCATCAACTTGATCTGTTTTTGACTTTGTGCTACCATGCCACCCTACACACATGGGAAAGCATGCCATCAGGGTGCCCCCTGGACAATAACCAGGCTTTCTGAGGGCAGCTCCCTATCTGGTGGACCAACTTCGTACTCAATATTTGGAAATCCCTTCAAAAGCCCCAGACTGCTCAATGAAAACTGGTTACATGTAATATTTTAAAATTTGTGTTTAACCTGGCCAACACAGCAAGATACCATTTCTTTGAAGAAAAAAAAAAAAGAAAGAAAGAAAGAAAAGAAAAGAAAAAAAGCCAAGCGTGGTTGCCTGTGCCTATAGTCCTAGCTACTTTGGAGGCTAAGGCAGGAGGATCGCTTGAGTCAAGGAGTTCGAGGCTGCAGTGAGCTATGTTTGTACCACTGTACTCCAGCTTGACCCTGTCAGAGTAACATCCTGCCTCAAAAAATAAATTTAAGTTAAAATATAAAACTCGCTTTACCCAAGAATAAATACCTCCCATCAACATGGCAGCAAAATTTATACAAGGGACAAGATTCAAATTCTGATTTTTAACAAATCAAATAAAACCTGTGTTTCCACATTTTAGCTCCCTCCCACCCCCAGAGCTGTTCAACTCCATATGCCCTCTGTTTCAGTCATGCCAAAGGATGTGCTGCTCCCACATTCCACCACAGGTTTCTCAGCCTTCCTCTACTAGGCAACTCCAACTCATTACTGGAGGACAAGCACAGGCAACACCATCACCTCCTCCAAAAACTTTCCCTGATGATCCTCTTCTGCATCTTCCTGCCAGTTTGAGTCAGTTCTCTCTTCCCAGCAACTTTCCTTTATCACAACACTCAGTGGCCACTGATGCGCTGGCTGTCTACACACCTGTCTGCAACACAAGACACTGATTCTCTGAAGGCAGAGCTATTATTTCATCTTCCACATCTACATTCAGTCCATCAGTCCTTCAACAGTACGAAGACAAATACTGGCCAGGTGTGGAGGCTCATGCCTGTAATCCCAGCACTTTGAGAGGCCAAGGCAGGCAGACTGCCTGCGTCCAGGTGTTTGAGACCAGCCTGGGCAATGTGGTGAAACCCCCTTTCTCCTAAAAATACAAAAAATTAGGCGTGATGGTGTGCTCCTGTAGTCCCAGCTACTCAGGAGGCTGAGGTGGGAGGATCATCTGATGCTGGGGTCTGTCCTGCAGACCCCAGCTGCATAACGGATGAATAACATACTCAGACACCAATATTCAGTAAGTGAACCAGGGGACAAGGTGGCTCACCGAAAGAGTTATAGCAGCCCCAGCAGCCCTGACTAGCTAGCCTTGCTGGCATTTATTCAGCACACATTAAATGACAAAGGCTTTGAGTCAACACCACTAGAAGGTAATTAACCTGTTCGCCCTCCACTGAGAGCCATCCTGCCCATGAATGTTTTTTGTTTTTGTTTGAGACAGATTCTCTCTGTTGCCCAGGCTGGAGTGCAGTGGCGTGATCTTAACTCACTGCAACCTCTGCCTACCAGGTTCAAGTGATTCTCCTGCTTCAGCCTCCCGAGTAGCTGGGATTACAGGCGTATGCCACCATGCCCAGCTAATTTTTATATTTTCAGTAGAGACGGGGTTTCACCATGTCAGTCAGGCTGGTCTTGAACTCCTGACCTTGTGATCCACCTGCCCTGGCCTCCCAAAATGCTGGGATTACAGGTGTGAGTCACCATGCCTGTCCTGTGAATGATTAAAGGTTAGTTTTAGGACTGCATGAGTAAACAAGTTATTCAGATAAACTTCTCTACATAGCTATGTTATTTACTTTTCTGCTATCAACATAAGGTAACGGGGATTAGGCTGCCTTCAGCCAAAACTTTTACTGAAGCTATGCAAACACCTCCCAGCCTTCCAAAAAGATGACTACTTCCTGTAACTTTCTTTATGATATTCCCACTAAAATCTTTCCTATCACCCTGACTGAACTCCAACAACCTGAGCCCGGTAGGTCAAGGCTGCCGTGAGCCAAGATTGCACCACTGCACTCTAGTCTTGGCAACAGGAGTAAGACCCTGTTCCCCCAACTCCCAACAAAAAAAAGACAAATACTTAATGCAAAGAATCACATCACAAGTTTCAAATAAAAGCCATTGTTTTCAAAATCTTGCAAAATACCTTCTTAATTATTCTGTTGTTACTATAAAGAACACTGGACATATAAACATATGGTATCTAAAATATATCAGGATAAATCAATAAGAAATAAGTGGCTTACCGTCCATCTTAAAATACAATTACAAAAGTACACACCTAAATGCAACCCTGCTCACACTGCAAAGTGATTCAAACTTATTTGGGGCATTAATAGACCATTATTTAAATTAGTGATATTCTATAATGAACTCATTTCCCCCATACATAATATGCTATAATAATTTGTTTCTCTTCTCTCTAAATTATCTACATAATATCAAAAAAGGATTTACAGGGAAAAATCTCATTTTCAATTTTTTTTTTATATGATAGTATCTTTCTCTGTTCCTTTGCATAGCAGGATTAGCTGCTGCTCCTTGGCATCTGATGCAATTTGAAAACAAGTTTCTGTGAAGTTCCCCACTTCGCTCTGTTTCACATGCAGAAAGGATGAAAAGCATTCCTACTATTGATAGCTGGACTGCACAATATAGAGTTTCATTACTAAATAACTACTTTAAGTCATGTTTACTTTTTGTAATCTTATCTCCTGAAAGCAGTCACTAACCTAGATGTATTAATGTGGGTAAAACCCTGGTTTGAAGTGCTCAGGTCACCACTGCCATCAATTCTAAGTTACTTAACACTCCAGTGGTCTAGCATTTGCTAGTGTTTTTGCTAAACAAAATGAAGTGACAATCACTCTGCTATTAAAGTGATGTTTGGGCTTCTTTCCAGGATACACAAATTAAATCTTTTCTAAGAAAAGACAGGTTGTAGAAACACTCAATGGTGTAAATATTAACAATAAACATCACAAATCAAAAATGTTTAATAGATTCTTTTTCAGAATAGCAAATTTAAACCAAAAAGTTCATGAAAAATTCAGAGAAACTAATGCTATAAATTTCACGATTAGAAAAAAAGATGCCATAAAATTATTACAGTCAGCAACAAAAAAAAAGAGCTACAGTAGTTCCCCCTTATCTATGATTTTGTTTTCCAAAGTTTCAGTTTCCTAGAATAGAGTATAAGATATTTTGAGAAAAAGGGAGAGAGCACATACACATAGCTTTTGTTAAGAATATTGTTATAATTGTCTGTTTTATTGTTGGTTATTATTGGTAATCTCTTCCTGTGCCTAATTTATCGATTTAACTTTACAATAGGTATACATGTAGAGAAGAGACAAAGTACATATAGGGTTTCATACCATCTGCAGCTTCAGGCATCCACCTGGAGTCTCGGAATGTATCCTCCATGGATGAAGAGGGACTACTGTACTCTGCTAGCCATACTAAGAGTTGTAAAAGCAAGATGTTTCCCTTTGCTCTGTTCCTTTACTTTTTTTAAAAAAAGCTAATAATGCTTTTTTAATCTTAAATTTAGAAACTGTATTACACATGTAATACCTACTCAGTACGGAAAAATCAGAAAATAGAAGAAAACATAAGAACATGAAATCCATCTATAATTCCATCACCCTAAGAGATTTATTGGTAGCATTTTCAGTTCCAAATTAATATTACATTCTGGATTAGCCATTTATATAAAAAAGTCCTCCAAAAACATTTTATCACTTATATTTCAAATTTGCTAAAATCAGATTTCATTTTTAAAACTGTGAGGTTGTAGAGAATATGAATCATGTATGAGAAAACAGTATCAACATGTAAAGACTAGCACAGCTAATATTAATCAACCACTTCATTATATCTACTCACAAAAACAAGAAAACATTACAAGCCTCAGAAATAAGGATCAGAGAGGCACGTTTCCTAATACTTAGTTTCTCAGTGGCCTAAGAGCAAACTGGCAGATTAATCTCACTGCTTTGCATTTCCGATTATCACCAGAGTCCTAAAATATTTCCTGAGAGTGAATTATGACTGTGGCACTAAATAAGGCACAGTGGTACCTACTTTCTAAAGTGTGCTGTGCAATCTTGATACTGCAGATGTACCATATACTTAAATACTATATACATAATCAAAACATAAATCTCAAATATTAATCTGCAATTCTCTTTGTTAATAAAGACAGGAGTACTAGATATAACTTTTTCATTTTCTATGTAGTTTTAAATTTTTCTAATAATAAAAATAAATGGCATGTGAAATGCTCATGACATGATGTTAATTTAAAAAGCAGATCTGCCCTTTTTACAAGACGGCACCGAAAGCGAAGAAGGAAGCTCCTGCCCCTCATAAAGCAAAAGCCAAGGCAAAGGCCAAGTAGGCAGGGTTGAAAGGTGTCCAGAGCCACAAAAAAAAGAAGATCCACATATCACCCACCTTCCGGTGGCCCAAGACAGTATGACTCTTGAGGCAGTCCAAATTTCCTTGAAAGAGCGCCCCCAGGAGAAACAAGCTTGACCACTATGTTATCATCAAGTTTCTGCTGACCACTGAGTCTGCCATGAAGAAGATAGAGGACAACACACTTGTGTTCATTGTGGATGTGAAAGCCAACAAGCACCAGATCAAACAGGCTGTGAAGAAGCTCTATGACACTGATGTGGCCAAGGCCAACACCCTGATTCAGTCTGACGGAGAGAAGAAGGCATATGGTCGACTGGCTCCTGATTACGATGCTCTGGGTGTTGCCAACAAAATTGGGATCATCTAAATTGGGTCCAGCTGGCTAATGCTAAATATATGTATATCTTTCCATCATAAAAAAAAAAAAAAGCAGATCCAAAAAAGCATTTAAGTCTCAGCCCAATTAGTACTAAAAATGTTATGCATAGATTCAAAACTATAAAGCTACTAGAAGAAAACATTAGACAAATGCTAAAGGACATTGGTCCAGGCAAAGATTTTACAGCTAAGACTTCAAAGCACAGGCAACAACAAAAAAAATAGACAAATGGACTATATTAAACTGAAATGCTTCTGCACAGCAAAAGAAACAATCAAGAGAATGAAAAACAACCTGATGAATGGGAGAAAAGCACACAAAAAATATAACGTGCTTGAATCATCCCAAAACCATTCGCCACCTCCATTACTCCCAGCTCTGTGGAAAAATTGTCTTTCACAAAACCAGTCCCTGGTGCCAAGGACCACTGCCCTAAAACACAAAAATCAAATGCTAGTAATATAGATAAGAAACAAGGTAACAGAACACGAAACTTCAGTCTCCAGAACACAAGTGCTGCCTTTCTCCTGGCTGCATTCTAACTGCCACAGGACACAACAGCCGCTTCAATGCTGTCATTATTTCAAGGACTTGGGAATCCTTTTCTGGCTCTCAGAAAGCTTTTTGCTCTATTCTCATACCACTTAATGCCCTAAAGAATGCTAATTAGGGAGAGTCCAAGTCATTGCCGAACTCTTAAATCTGTAAGATTTCGTAGCAGAGATACAAAAGACAACTAATTCTCCAAATAGAACACATTAGGGGAAATCAGAAAACAAGAAGATTCTCAGTCAATATTATTAAACATTTCCATGGTGCTTTTGATGACTTAAGTGATTTAGAGAAAGACAAATCAGTTGTTCTTATAAGTTTTCAAGTCAGAAAATATCGATATAAAACATACATTCACATATTTTACTGATAATGATTTTCCTATAGCAAACTGAAGTACTTCATAACCCACTGTTGTAAAATCTTGCCTGTATAAAAAGAAATTCTGTCAGCCCTTCATAACTGTGGGTGCCACATCTGTGGATTTAACCAACACAGATGGAAAATATTTAAGGAAAAAACTGCATCTGTACTGACACATAGACTTCTTTCTTATCATTATTTCCTACACAATACACCAACTACTTACATAGCATTTGCATTGTATTAGGCATATAAGTAATCTAGTGATGCTTTTAAGTATACAGGAGGATATGTACAGGATATATGCAAATATTAGAGCATTTTCTATCAAGGCCTTGAGCATGCCCAGATTTTGAAGTCTACAGGGAGTACTGGAACCAATCCCCCATGGATACCAAGGGACAACTGAACATGCTTTCCAGGATCCTGTGCTTACAGCCTAAAAATCATACATCCCCCTCCAAAATAAGCTTATTTAACAGAAATCTTATTTTTCAAAGTCATGCTATAGTTTGACTCATTTATCTTCTGCCACATTTAGAATTCAAGATCACTACTGTAAACCAATTCTATGCAGAGTTTAAGATTAGGAAAATTAACATGCATGGGAAAAATATTCACTTTTTGGTTGTTTCTTGAATATTTTGTGCATTTCTTCTTTGAAGAATAAATCAATCAGTAACATACTAGCCAACTACAAAAGGTACCAAAGGTAGAAGCTAAGATACTACTATCACTGGATGGTCTATCAATACATAACGTATCAATATATTGTATTTCAGATAAAACACATATATGTATCTGAAATGAAATGAGTCACTTTTAACCAGTTAAAGACATGCTTTTTGATGCAATTACATTATATTTTCTGAAAATGTTATTAAATAAACAGAAGGAGGAAGTTCAAGCATGGTTTGTGATATGGAAGCAAAGTCTAGATCACAAAACAGGTGCCAGCCAGGCACAGTGGCTCACACCAGTAATTCCAACATTTTAGGAGGCTGAGGCTGCGTAGGTCGCTGGAGGCTGAGGCAGGCAGATGGCTTCAGCCCAGGAATTGAAGACCAGCCTGGGCAACATGGCAAAACCTCATTTCTAAATAAAATTTAAAAATTAGCTGGGTGTGGTAGTGTCAGCTACTCAAGAGGCTGAGGCAAGAGGACTGCTTGATCCCAGGAGGTCAAGGCTTCAGTAAACTGTGAACACGCCACTGCACTCCAGCCTGGGTGACAGAGCAAGATTCAGTCTCAAAAAAACAAACCAAAAAATAGGTGCCGTAAGTAACAATTGAAAAGCACAGATTTCAGCCAAACACAGTGGCTAATAACTGTAATCCTAGTACTTTGGGAGGCTGAGGCAGGTGGACTGCTTGATCTCAGGGGTTTGAGACTAGTCTGGGCATTAGGGCAAAACATCATCTTAAAAAAAAAAAAAAAAAAAGCACAGGTTTCTAATGCTACGTGCAGGGTTTGTCCTAAAATTAAATATTTTTTTTTTAAATCAAAGATAAGGAAGTCCTTAGGGAAGAAGCTTGGGGGCAAACAGGGGCAACCCAGTGAGGAAGGAATTCTGGAAGACAGGAAGCCAGAGAAGAAGAACCTCTTATTGGTGTATAGACCCAGCCCAAGTCTCTGGTTGACCCCAAACCATGCACATGGAAAACTCAGAGCAATCTAAGCTAAGATCTGAGCCACAACCCACCAAGGCCATGAAAAAGTGTGTAGTTTGAGTCTAACAAAGTTAATTACCTGCCAAAATTATTTTTCCTTTTTTAAAATTTTTATTTATTTATTTTTTGAGATGGAGTCTCACTGTCACCCAGGCTGGAGTGCAGTGGCACAATCTCAGCTCACTGCAACCTCCACCTCCCGGGTTCAAGTGATTCTCCTGCATCAGCCCCCAAGTAGTTGGGATTACAGGTACATGCCACCATGTCCAGCTAATTTTTGCATTTTTTAGTAGAGATGGGATTACACCATGTTGGCCAACCCAGTTTCGAACTCCTGACCTCAAGTGATCCACCCACAACAGCATCCCAAAGTGCTGGGATTACAGGTGTCAGCCACCACACCAGGCCAATTACCTGCTGAAATTAAAATAAAAATATCAACACTCTCCTAAGGAATGTAACCAAATCCAAAGTCTCCACACAAGAACACTCACAATGTCCAGGAAACCATCCCATATTATTCAACATACAAAGAACCGGGAAAACATGACTGATTCTTAAGGGAAACCATCTCAATAACAGTTATCAACAACACTCAGATGACGTAGATGTTGAAATTATTAGACAATGACTTTTTTTTGAGACAGGGTTTTCCTCTGTCACCCAGGCTGGAGTGCAGTAGCATGGTCTTGGTTCAAAGCAACCTTGACCTCCTGACCTCAGGGGATCCTCTCTCTCAGCCTCCTAAGTAGCTGGGACTACAGGAACATGCCACCACCATGCCAGACTAATTTTGTTTATTTTTAGTAGAGACAGGGTCTCACTATGTTGCCCTGGCTGTTCTTGAACTCCTGAGCTCAAGCAATCTTCCCTCCTTGGCCTCTAAAAGTACTAGGATTACAGGCATTAGCCAACACACTTGGGCTTTTTTTTTTTTTTCTTTTTTTAACTTTTTTAAGAGACAGGGTCTCGCTCTATCTCCCAGGCTTGAGTGGAGTGGTGCAATTATAGCTCATTACAGCCTAGAGCAGGGCTCAAGTGATCCTCCTACCATGGCCTCCCTAGTAGCTGGGAATAAAGGTGTGTACCACCGCAACCAGTAGACAAGGACTTTCAACAACCTATTATAACTATGTTCAATGAGGTAAAGAAATACAGACTAATACACAAACTCGAAACATTTAAAAAAAGAAAAGAAAACTGAAATGTAGGCTCCAAATGAAATAAAAGATAGAAACTCTCAACAGAGAAACAGAAAACATAAATGAATGAAAATACGTAACTAAAATATACAATACATGCAATAAAAAATTCTGTGGATGGGCTTGATTGCAGAATAATGATGTCGGAGGAAAGAGTCAGTGAGCCTGTGGGTAGATAGAAATTATATAAAGAAGACAAAGAAACAAACACAGAAAAAAGGAACAGAGCATTAGGAAATATCAAAACATCAAAAGATCTTCTACATGTGGGTAACTGGAGTCTCAGAGGAGAAGCAAGAGAATATGTCTAAAAACTTCCAGTGAAAACTATAAATTTATAGACTCAAAAAGTTCAGCCAACCCCAACAGGATAACTACAAAGAAAGCTATGCCTATGTGCATCATATTCAAACTGTTAAAACCAACAATAAATAGAAAATCTTGAAAATACCTAGAGAAAATTAACACATTACATACAGGACAACAATTCAAATGACACAGATATCTCAAGCCATGGAGGCCAGAAGACAGTGGAACTACAGCTTCAAAACGCTGAAAGAAAAACCCAGAATTCTACATGCAGTGAAAATATCCTACAGGAATAAAGGCAAAATAAAGACATTTTCAGATAAAGAAAAAATCAGAGAATCAGCTGCCAACCAAACCATCAATACAAGAAATACTGAAGGGAATTCAATTCACAAGGCTAAAGGAAAAGGATATCAAAAAAGAAACCTGGATCTTCAGAAATGAATGAGGAACACTGAAAATGGTAAATATCTGAGTAAATAATTTTTTCTCTTTATTTCTTAAAATACATAGACTGTTTAAAGTAAAAGTATAACACTACTTTGTGGGCTTTATAATGAATGCAGATATAATACATATGCCCAATTAAAGCCTAAAAGACTTCAAGGAATGGGTATAAATGAACCAATATGGTTTAAGTTCTCTATATTCTATGTGAAATGGTACAATATGAACTCTGAGAAGACTGTGAAAAGTTATGGATATTGAAATTTGTAAAGCAACCACTAAAGAGAACGCAAAAAGATAAAACAAAAAAGCCAACAGAGAAATTAAAATGGAATCCTTTTAAAAATTTCAAGTAATTCAAAAGAAGGCAGAAAAACAAAACACAGAGGAAACAAAAAGCAAATTTTAAAATGACAGACCTAACCATATCAATATGACATTAATTAAATAGGACTAAATACTCCAATTTAGTCAGTTATCAGAACAGACAACTTTTAGTCAGAGTTATCAGAACAGATAAAAAAGCAAAACTGGCAAGGCAAGGTGGCTCATGCCTGTAATCCCAGCACTTTGGGAGGCCTAGGCGGGCGGATCACCTGGATATCGGGAGTTCGAGACTAGCCTGACCAACATGGAGAAACCCTGTCTCTACTAAAAATACAAAAGTTAGCTGGGCATGGTGGTGCAAGCCTGTATTCCCAGCTACTCAGGAGGCTGAGGCAGGAGAAAAGCTTGAACCCGGGAGGTGGAGCTTGCAGTGAGAAGAAACTGCATCACTGTACTCCAGCCTGGGCAAAAAGAGCAGAAATCCACCTAAAAAAAAAAACAACAAACAAACCTAGCTATATGCTGTCTACAAGAGACTCACTTTGTATATATACTGATAGGTCTAGAATAAATAGAAGGAAAATACCAGGTTGCTTGGGTGTGGTGGGTCACATCTGTAATCTCAGCACTTTGGGAGGCCAATGCAAGTGGGTCACTCGAGATAAGGAGATAGAGAACAGCCTGGGCAACAGGGCAAAACACTGTCTCTACTAAAAATACAAAAATTAGCTGGGCATGGTGGCACATGCCTGTAATCTTAGCTGCTCTGGAGGCTGAGGCAGGAGAATTGCTTGAACCTGGGAGGTGGAGGCTGCAGTGAGCCGAGATCATGACACTGCACTCCAGCCTGGGCAACAGAATGAGACTCTATCAAAAATAAAAGAATATACCACGCACATATAAAAAACATAAGGAGGATGAAGTGATTATGATAATATCAGATAAGGAAGACTTAAAAATAACAGTACTACAAAAGAGGGACATTTTATAAAGAGGTCAATTTATCAGAAACATAAAACAATCATAAATACATATGACCCTGATAAGACAGCCACAAAATACTAGACATGAAAATTGGCAAGATTAAAAGGGTAAACAGACAATTCTACAATCATAGGTGATTTTAACAACCCTTCTCAAAAACTGATATAACAACTAAATCTAAAAAAATCAGTAAAGATATAGAATAAGACTGGGCACAGTGGTCCATGCCTATAATCCCACTACTTTGGGAGGCTCAGGTGGGAGGATTGCTCAAGCTCAAGAATTCAAGACCAGCCTGGGCAACATGGTGAAATTCCATCTCTACAAAACAATACAAATATCAGCCAGGCATCCTAGCATGTGCCTGTAGTCCCAGCTACTCAGGAAGTTGAGGCAGGAAGATGGCTTGAGCCCAGGAGTTGGAGGCTGCAGTGAGTCGAGATCATACCACTGCACTCTGGCCTGGGTTACAGAGCCAGACTCTGTCTCAAACAAACAAACAAACAAACATCAAAAAAAGACATAGGCTATATGAATAATACTAACTGATATCAACGTTCTTTTTAAGTACACACAGTATATATTCAGCAAGATAGACCTTGTGCTTTGTTATAAAAGAAATTCTGGTAAATTTAAGAGGACTGAAATAATCTTTAGTCACAACAGAATGAAACGATAAATTAGTAACAATAAGAAATCTAAGAAAATCCAAAGCATTTGGAAATGAAACAACACATTTCTAAATGATCCAGGATCAAAGAAGAAATCACAAAATGTTTCCAACTTAATGATGTTGAAAACACATAAAAATTTAACTTATAACTAAAGCAGTACTTACAGGATAATTTATAGCTTTAAATGCTTCTATTAGAAAAGGAAAATAGTTCAAGTCAATGACTTGCAGAGAGTCTTAGCTGCGTGCACCTTGCGAGCGGAGCATGAGGCCTGTGTGCCCACAGGGGACAGAAGTTTCAGACAAAAGTAAACACTGGGGCAGACTTGTAAGCTGCTTGAACGGTCAGTCTCTTCCTTAACTTAGCTGACAAAGGGCTAAAGTTTTACTGGCTCAAGGTGTTTCAGCATGACCCCTAATCAATCACTGGGTATCAGTAAATGATTAATATGTTGACCTACAAACAACCTTGAGGAAGCCAGGCTTAACATTTTTTAAAACAATCTAGAAAAAAGAAGAAAAGAAAAACCAGTAACATATGGTTCCAGCTCAAGAAACTGGAAAAAGAAGAACAAAGTATATCCAAGCAAGTAAAAGGAAAAAAACCAGAAACCGACGAAATAGACAACAGCAAACAATACAGAAAGACGAACACAGCCAAAAGCTGGTTCTTGAGAGAGAGCAACAAAATTGTTAACAGCTGGCTGGAATGAACAAAAGAAAAATGAGACATAAATGAGTAATATCACAAATAAAAAGCAGTTATCACTACAAACATCAAAAGGATAATAAAAAGCACAAGTAAAGTTCAAAGTTATAAGCAGCCTTTTAGCAAATTCAGGGCCGAATAATCACTTCAAAAGAGTTGTCTCCACAATTCTAATATTCATCTATTCACCATAATCAAAAGCTGTGATTTAAAAATATAATTTAACAGAAGCACTCAATAATTTAGACTGAAGCAAAGCCAAGTATCTTCCCTCATCCCAACAATCATCCTGAAAAAGCTTCTAAGGCAGGATATCAGGAATTCATAGAACTATCTGAATTTGGGCTTTTATTTATAATTATTGGGTCACTTGTTATGACCCAAAATGTTGGCTTCCTGCCTCTTCTTAGGTGCCTTTCTAAATTTCCGCGTGTAAAAAGTTTCTTAAGGTATTTACAGTGTGTGTTCCAATCTCCAGCTTTCAAAATATGTGAAAAAGCTATTTTTCTAAAGCCATTCCTATAAAAATCATATTCAGAGAGATAGTGTCCTATAATGCATTTAAAGACACTCAATGTCTAAATATTGAGAGTATGGCTAGAAAGTTCTACTACGTTTGAAATATTGTTGAGTTCTTCCCCTCATTTAATAAAACTACATTAGAAATATAAAAAATCCAAAATATAAATGAGCTATTCAGATTTGACCATTAAAGATGATTTCATGCTTGACTACTTTGAGAAAAATTCTCAAATGGTGAAGGTAAGTGATCTTTTCCATGGCATCAAGTCCCACACTGGCCATGTACTGCTTTATCTGAAGAGCCAGAGCCGGCAGGGACCCACTTTCCAGCAGCAGCAAACGAAAAGCAACAGAAACCTAACGGTACTCAGTAGAAGGGTTTTAGTAATTAGTATAAAAAGGTTTCCTATAAAAGAGAACTTTCATATTCAAAATGTCTAAAACGGCAGATGCGGTGGCTCACCCCTGTAATCTCAGCACTTTGGGAGCCCAAGGTGAGAGGATAGCTTGAGGTCAAGAGTTCAAGACCAGCCGAGCAACATGGTAAGGCCCTATGTCTACAAAAAAAATTTGAAAACATTAGCAGAGTGTTGTGGGTGCCTACCTATATAGTCCTGGCTACTCAAGGGACTGAGGCAAGAGGATTGCTTGAGCCCAGGAGTTGGAGGCTGCAGTGAGTTATAATCATGCGACCGCACTCCAGCCTGGGCAACAGAGTGAAACCCAGTCTCCAAAAAAAGTCAAAAATGGCTTTAAAAATCTTAATTAGAATAATACTCAACAAAAAAATAGGTGTCAGTTAAAAAGCAACTCCTTAAATGTAAATCAAAAATAGTCTGTAACAAAGCCAAAAATGCCATTATAAGCTGCTATATAAATAGGCATTTAATGATTTTTTCAATGTTACATTATTGATCTAAAAGGCCCTCTGTTTCCGCTGAAATGAATAAGTAATTTAAGATAACATTAATAGGATTTGCAGCACATCAGATACCCTGAGTCCTTCTTATCATTAGAATCACCATTATAAAGAATAAATTTCACATTGTCTTTCAGTGACAATTTTAGAAATCACAGCAAAAGACCAGAGACATTAGTTACATCCATCACATGCAAAAGGTCACAATACCATGAATATCATTTATGCAATTCAGTAAATATTTAACATTTACTTACTAATGACAGATACTACCACTTTATGCACTGAAAACACAATGGTGACTGGGACGTGGTTCCTACTCTCAAAGAGTTTTCAGTCTATGTGCAAACAATACAATAAGGTACACAAGATGCCATGAATGCACAGAGAATGAGGCCCAATACCTTACAAAGAGAGCCAGAGAAAGCATCAAAGATGCCAAGTGCAGTGGCTCATGCCTATAATCCCAGCACTTAGGGAGGCTAAGATGGGCGGGTCACTTGAGGCCAGGAGTTTGAGACCAGCCTGGCCAACATGGCAAAACCCTGTCTCTACAAAAAATACAAAAATTAGGCAGGTGTGATGGTGCATGCTTGTAATGCCAGCTATTTGGGAGGCTGAGGTATGAGTATCGCTTGAACCCAGGAGGCGGAAGCTGCAGTGAGTTGAGGTTGTGCCGCTGCACTCTAGCCTCATTGAAAGAAGAGACCCTGTCTCAAAAAAAAGGAGGAGAGGGGACAGGAGGGGAGACGGGAGAAGAAAACAATAGAGAAACTGATGTTGAAGCTGAGATAAGGCAGGAAGGAGGGCAGAGCCAGATTCATGAAGGAGGTGATGATTGCGGCTTCTTCCAGCCAAGGAAATGTTGTCAGAGGCACAGCATGCTCAAATGGCCAAGTATTTTGTTAAGAGTTGTCTTTTGCCTAAGAAAAGAGACTATAGGGGAAAATTAAATTTTACTAGCAAAACTGCATTTATCAAGACAACAGTGAGTGATGTACTTAATCTAGGCGGAAAAAGGGTAAAAGATCACAATTTCATCTTGGCCTATTCCCCACATTCCCTATCCTAACACACATTTATTTCCTCATGCTACAGTGTGTGTCAGGCATGACAGAGGACTCAGGGGCTAACAAGAGGGCCCCAACATTGCCCTCAGGAAACTAAGGCAATAAGCAATCAGACAATAGAGTGCTTCGGTGGCTACATATGATTCTGAAATGTAGCTCCTTGATTAGCTACCATGGAATAAAATACTTAGCTTAAAAGCTACTGTTTGGGCTGGGTGTGGTGGCTCACGCCTGTAATCCCAGCACTTAGGGAGGCTGAGGTGGGCGGATCATCTGAGATCAGGAGCTTGAGACCAGCCTGGCCAACATGGTGAAACGCTGTCTCTACTAAAAATAAAAAATCAGCCAGGTGTGGTGGCACACGCCTGTAGTCCCAGCTACTAGGGAGGTTGAGGGAAGAGAATTGCTTGAACCCATGAAGCAGAGGTTGCAGTGAGCTCAGACTGCACCGCTGCACTCCAGCCTGAGCGACAGAGTGAGACCCCATCGCTGCTCCCTAAAAAGGCTACTGTTTGAAGAATCATCCAGTAGTAAGGAAGAGAACAATTATTATCTGACATCAGATATACTGGTATAACAAGACTTTTAAAAGAAACTTTGACATCTCATACACATAAACAAGGAATCATGCTTGTATGTTCAAATACATGCTACTAACTTGCGTTTTACAGATTTCATAGCACTCTTACACACTGTTCATGGCGAGAGGCCAAGTAGCTATTTTAACAATTACCTACCACTGGTCAAGCACTGATTGTGGAGTACGAGGCTCCTTGCTGGAAACTTAATATCCATGATCTCATTTCATCCTCACAACAATCATGCAAAGTAACTATTATCATCTCCCTCTCACAAACACGGAACCCATGGCTTGGAAGGTTTACATAACCTGCCCAAAGACACGTGACTGACAAGTGGTGGAGCCAAAGTTAGTCCCTGTGTCAGTCTGTGAAACTCCTTTTATCCTGCTGCACAGCTTCAATGTCACTGACGGTGGCCAGCAAAGCAACTGAAGAGTGTACACTGAGCAGAGGAGGCTGGATTAGACTGCAGGTCAGGGCTTTCAATTCAGTCTTCTTGCATCCACGCTGAAGCCTCACTCTAACTGTAATCTCAAGGTCCCCAACCCCACTTGAAGTTACCTTGAGCTTTCTAATAATTCAATCCCTTTGGATTCTCTCTAAACCAACTGAGGATGGTGGGGAAATGAATCACAGAAAAAATTTCTATGCAAAAATTAAAATATTCAACAAGCAACATCAATCACACCCTGCATCCACCGCTATCCCTGGTGTCTGATGCTCCTGAAGTACATTCCGCATTAATCTGCTGTTAAAGAACCACAGTAAAAGCTCAAAGCTATGTCAAGGTTCATTTACTTAATCTCATGGAATCCTCACAATAACGCTAAAGTCCAAACTATTATGCTCAGTTTATAGAGATAAGCAGAAGTTCATCAAAGTTAAATAAGGCACACAACTATAAGTGGTGTTGCAGTATGATTCCAAAAACCTAAGCTTTTCCCCTCTACAACACGATCTGGATTCCTGTGACAGTCACATAATAAACAAAAATACCAAAATACTGTGATCTGAATTTGCATATTTGTACAGGTTTTCATATATAACTACTCAACAGTTCAACTATCAGAATTATATAGTTTTACTATGTAGCACTTTGTTAAAGTAAAAAAAATTAAACATACCACTTCAAATTACCACATCTTTTACATTATCAAAGCAGCATTGTACTTGAAATTTATTTGAATATGTAGCTTAATTTTCATCAATTCATATATTTTCATCAATATTTTATTCAAAAACTTTTTATCTTAAGAAAACAGAACATTTAATGATGGTTAATATCAAAATTATTTAGGATCCAACAAAAGATGGAGTGCTCCATCTTTTTAAAACCCTATTTGTTTTATTTATTTATTTATTTTTGAGAGAGGGTCTCGCTCTGTTGCTCAGGCTGCACTGCAGTGGTGCAATGTAGGCTCACTGCAACCTCCACCTCCCAGGTTCAAGCAATTCTCCTGCCTCAGCCTCCTGAGTAGCTGGGATTACAGCTGCATGCCACCATGCCCGGCTAATTTTTATAGATTTAGTAGAGATGGAGGTTTCACCTTATTGGCCAGGCTGGTCTCAAACTCCCAACCTCAGATGATCCACCCATGTTGACCCACCATACTCGACCTAGAACCGTATTTTAAAAGCAAATAAAATATTCACTTTGTTTGTAAAGTAAGGATGGGTATAGTGGCTCATGCCTGTAATCCCAGCACTTTGAAAGGCCAAAGCAGGTGGATCACCTGAGGTCAGGAGTTTGAGACCAACCTGGCCAACATTGTGAAAACCCGTCTCTACTAAAAATACCAAAATCAGTCGAGTGTCATGGTGCATGCCTGCTATCCCAGCTACTCGGGAGGCTGAGGCAGGAGAAGCACTTGAACCCAAGAGGCAGAGGTTGCAGTGAGCCGAGATTGTGCCACTTGCTCCGTTGCTGAAGTAGCCTGGGCAACAGAGTAAGACTTGGTCTCAAACAACAACAACAACAAATATCTGATACAAGTTTAATGGAGTGAATAAATCTCAAAGATGTATAAACAAGTGGGGAAAGTACAGAGATGAACAGGTATTAATTTACTACAGGTAATTCTCATTTTCAAAGTAACTCTGCAAATCACTTTAGAAAAGGTGCGATGAGAAAGGAATAGAAGGGAGGTAAGTGAAAAAATACACCATGTAGCATACCTAATGAATAAAAAGATTTGTCTTATTTTCTCATCTATACATGACACTTGCTAATTATTTCATTTATTTCAGAGACAATCTCAAAAACAAACCAGGCAGCAATGCACGTTAAGCTGACTGAGCTCACAGCTTTTCAATTAAGGGGGCAGCGGGAGAGCAACCTCTCACCACATTTAATACACAAAACAGAAATCCAAAACACTTACCAATTTGTACCTGCTCAGGCTGGCTAAGGGAAACAAATGCTGATGTGTCATCAATCCAGGATATCTGAATGTTACCTGCAATCGCAAATTTAAAGTGAACATTTGACTATATGGAGAGCTATCTGATTTAATGTGTGTTATCTTACACATTTCAGTATAGTCTATCTTTAAAGAGAGAAGGTGCTTGTTTAAAACGTGATCAAAATCTCAAGACTACAGAGAGTTAGCCTGTTTAAAGGCTACCACAGCAGTTATTTAGATTAAAATTCAAGAGAGGAGACAGACCAGGGGGAAAAGAAGCACGATAGCCCTAGGACTTGTCATCACTCAGTGCAATACCAGGATTGGAGACTTATTTTCCTATCAAGACCACTAACAAAAATCAGAGACCACTAATAAAGATCATAGGTTCAAAAACATAACCATTTCTTTATTATTATTGTTATAACTTTTTGAGATACAGCCTCACTCTGTCACTCAGGCTGGAGTGCAGTGGTTGGATCTCAGCTCACTGCAACCTCTGCCTCCTGGGTTCAAGTGATCTTCCCAACCAAGTGTCCCAAGTAGGTGGGACTATAGGTGCACACCACCATGCTTACACATAATCTTACTGAAAGTAGTGTTAGTACTTAATTTTGTAAGTCTTAATGTTTGTTCTGACTTATTTTAAATATTTCCATTTATATTTGCATTCAGAAATGGGGTACCATATTATCAGTGCAGGAGGCACTACTGTGAGTCTACTATCCTAAAATATCAATTTAAAAGAAACATAAGAAAAAAATAGGTCAGGTTCAGTGGCTCATGCCTGTAATTCCAGCACTTTGGAAGTACAAGGTGGGAGGATCACTTGAGCCCATCCCTATTTTAAAAAAAAAAAAAAAAAAGGAAAAGAGAGGAAAATAATAAAGAAAAATTAAAAATGGTCTTAGTTATATAGGAAGCCTACTTTGTAACTGCTTTTCAGTCCAAATGTTAAAATAAAAGCACTTCAACTTCTTTTAATAAACTCTTCAAATACTTTTTAAATGGCTACATACTAAAAGATACATAAACAGTTACTAAACTTTCTTACTACTGAACATTTAGGTTTTGTGGCCTTTGCTTTATCCAAGCATTTCCAGAGACTAGTTTAAATACTTTGTTAAAATAAGAGGCATTGCTGTGGGTTTAGAATCACAATGGTCTTCATAAACACTAACCAAGAGACTGCTCAAACAAACCTAATCACATGACCTGGTAAAAAAGGAAAGAGAAGGACTGTCCCACCTCATACATGTATCACAAATCCTGATCTACTCAAACATCTCTCTGTTACTTTGATTATTCAATCTAAAGCAGAAACTGTTTCCCCTCCCATTATGAAACATACAAGCCCTCTGAGTTTGGTCTTAAAAATGATGTATCCTCAGTGAAAGCTTATTTTCCCTGGTCAGTAGTGAGGGCGGTCATCATCATGGTGTTTTGCTTTCCATGAATTAATAGCTCTGTATTGTGAGGTGCTATTAAAAGTTTCTCAGATCATATTAGCACAAAGATAACAGTATAATAAACCAGAAAATTCAAAGAGTGAAAGTAAAATCTTGAATATTAACATTCTTTTATGCCCAGGCCAAAGCTGTCTTTCTACTTCTGACCACCCATACAAAATGAACAGCAAAACCCTAAAAACTACATCAGAACTGGGACTTACCAAAGGCACTGAAAAGCTGGTAAAGGTCGCTGGTTTTCCATTCTTTGGGGAATGTCACATGGAGAACATGATCACGTTTAGGCTGCACTACAAGACAAATTTATGATGAAATGCTGATGGGTGAAAAGTGATCAAGTAAACCAGCGGCTCTTTGATGAAACGAAGTCTAAGCTAATTTGAAGAACTGTTATGAATTCCTCATGATTACCACACAACTCCTAAAAGTATGCTTAGGATGGGTAGGATTCTCCCATTGTAATCTAGACCTCAGGTTCTGATACTTCACAGAACCCACAACAAGTTGAACCCTATGCAAAAACATCTTTTCTCATGAAGTTCCTATGAAAAATATTTATTTTTTTATTTTTATTTATTTATTTTTTGAGACAAGGTTTTGCCCTGTCACCCAGGCTAGAATGTAGTGGCATGATAACAGCTTACTGCAGCCTTGAACTCCTGGGCTCAAGCGATCCTCCCACCTCAACCTCCTGAGCAGCTGAGGCTACAGGTGCATGCCACCATGCCTGGCTAATTTTCATATTTTTAAATTTTATTTTTGTAGAGATAGGTTCTCACTATTCACTATGTTGCCCAGGCTGGTCTCGAATTCCTGGCCTCAAGTGATCTTCCCATGTTGGTCTCCAAAAGTGCTGGAATTACAGGCATGAGCCACCACACCCAGTGGTGCAAATTATTTAGAAGAAAAATAAAGGCTACTCTGTTCAGGAAGTTTCACGTCATTAAACATTTAACTTTCCCATTTTAATCTACTTAGTTAAAAAAAAAAAAGCACTGTTCAAATTAAATGGACTGTTAAGTAAGCCAATCCTGAGTCATAATACTGTTTTCTAATCCCAGACCTAGAACCTAACAGTGCAACTCTAAGCAAGAGACACAACCTCTCTAAACACTATGGACTATAAACTGGGAATGGCGATAATTAGCATACAGAATTCTTGTCAGAATGACAGACCAAAATATCAGTCTAATACGGAGGGCGATACAACAGTATGTCCTCAAACTATCATTGCAACAATTATTATCACCAAGTATAGTTCACCCACTTCTACACGCCAATGACATGCATTAAGGTAAAAAAGAACAATGAAACAGAGAAAAAAGCAGATGGAAAGGAAAAGCAACCACCTCGCATAGACCTTCCATGGTTTTTAAATAAAAAAACAAAACAAAAATCAACCTTCTAAATTTAAATATAGACATACTCAACTAATTGGAAAATAGAAATTTTACCACTTTACTGACAGTTAGCATATCTTAAAATCTATTATAAATATTTACAGAAAATGATGAAAACAGTTCTGAGTGAAAATGAAATATATAGAGAAAATATGCATTTTAAAAATTCAGTAAGTGAAGAGATGACTAATGAATGCCCAAGCGTCCCATTAACTTAAGTATACTATTCATATCGACCACAAAAATCACTGCCCAATTTTAAGTGAAAAAAGCTTTTTCTTTAATAGTATTTTCCTGTTACCCACACACTTAAATGCAGAGATGCAAAAAAAAAATACAAATTTACTTACAGTCTGGTCCTTCCAAGTTTAGATAGGGGATATCCATGACCCTCATAAGAAATAACCTATAAGAAGAAAAGACAAAAATTTTAAAGGAAATTGTAATGGACAATTTCCTTTAAAAGAGAGGCATTTCGACATTTTTAAGGTTGAATTAGAAAAAACAATTTAAGATAGGCATTTGTTAATTTTTTTAGTAGATGCTCCTTGATGATATTACTCTATTTGTAAAATCATTTCTATTATTATTATTATTATTATTTTGAGACAGAGTCTCACTCTGCTGCCCAGGCTAGAGTGCAGTGGTGTGATCTTGGTTTACAGCAACCTCTACCTCCCCAGGTCAAGTGATTCTCCCTGCCTCAGCCTCTCGAGTAGCTGGGATTATAGGTATATGCCACCAGGCCTGGCTAATTTTTGTATTTTTAGTAGAGACGGTGTTTGGCCAAGATGGTCTTGAACTCCTGGCCTCCAGTGATCCACCTGCCTCTGCCTCCCAACGTGCTAGGACTACAGGCATGAGCCACCACACTTGGCATTATTATTATTATTTTTTTTTTAAATTATTATTAGAGACAGAGTCTCATTCTTTTGCCAGGCTGGAGTACAGTGACACAATCTCCGCTCATTGCAACCTCTTCCTCCCAGGCTCAAGGGATTCTCCTGCCTCAGCCTCCCAAGTAGCTGGGACTACAGGCACGTGCCACCATGCCTGGCTAATCTTTTGGATTTTTAGTACAGACAGGGTTTCCCGATGTTGACCAGGCTAGTCTCCAACTCCTGACCTCAAGTTATCCACTTGCCTCAGCCTCCCAAAGTGCTGCAATACAGGCTTGAGCCATGGCATCAGCCATGTAAAATCATTTCTAAAGCTCTGAAATTCATTTCAGAGATTTTTCTCCTGGGCCAGATCATTTATCACAAATAGAAAAAACAAACAAACAAACAAAAAAACTGGTATCTCCAACAGTTCCTGGCACTCAGTAGCTGCTTAATGTATATTAGCTAAATCAACGAAATTAATCATCAAAGAGTAAAGGCAACGTCCTCTGCAAAGCTACCATGTTAGTTAGTCCAGGGAAACAGAAAGAAAATAAATATTACCCATCTTACCAATCTATGAACAAGTGTTCCTACAAATTCTAAGGGTAACCCTCACAATGGGCATTTGTGAGCTGAGAATGACAGCATAGGTTTCTTTTTACTTAATGAAATGCAAAGTCAGTAGATAAATGCTAATATCTCTGGGTAAAATGTACAGTCTGAAATAAGTGACTGTCTCAAAAGTCCATATCATTATCATTTAAAACATACTGAAAGCACAGAACAAAATAATCCTTAGTACAGAAAACCATCACACTAATATAAACCATAGCAATCATTTTATGTGTATCTTCCAAAATGGGTACAAAAGCACTTAAAAAAGAGAGCTCGTAAATTATAACTCTCTGTCATGCCATTCAATTTTCTTTTATTTGCAAGATTAAGACAAAATATCAAGCATTCTGTTACGTGTAAGATTATTTTAATGAGTTTTGCATAGATAACAATATATTGTTCATTTCTGGTAGAGACAACATTATACAGCATATTAGAAAGGCAATCTTTGTGCCCAAGAGGCAATTAGTTTGGCTTCACTGACCTGCAATTAAGGAACATTATTATCAGTCATTCAAAAGCCAAGCAGGGCCAAGCATGGTGGCTAACGCCTGTAATCCCAGCACTTGGGGAGGCTGAGGCAGGGAGATCACCTGAGGTCAGGAGTTCAAGACCAGCCTGGCTAACATGGCAAAACCCCATCTCTATTAAAAATACAAAAATTAGCTGGGCATGGTGGCAGGTGCCTGTAATCCTAGCTACTCAGAAGACTGAGGGAAAATCGCTTGAACCCAGGAGATGGAGGTTGCAGTGAGCCAAGATAGTGCCATTGCACTCCAGCCTGGGCGACAAGAGCGAAACTCTGCCTCAAAAAAAAAAAAAAAAAAAAAAAAGCCAAGTGGGGCAGAAGCTAGTTTACAAACAGAACTATCAGCACAAACAATACAGTTCTGTTAATGTCAGAAAAAAACGAACTCATAGTACTCTGTGGTTTGAGAATTTGTTGTCTGGCCTGCAATTTAATAAACCAAATGCTATGGCTAAGAAACCAAATTTATATTTAGTTCGCTAATTTAGACTCAAGTACACTATTCTGGTTTTGTAACCTGTTTTAACCAATTTAATCAATACTCCCTACAATGCCAGAAGACAAGAAGATTCAATAAGCACCTAGCATTAGGTAGGTTCTCAGTGAGGGCAGCTACCATTTTTTTTTTAATATTATTTTCCAGCATAAACAATACACACTGGAACTATCATTATCACCTACCAGAACCTAATAATAATAAAAGTTATTCCTAGGTTAGTAAGCCAGTTAGTTAGGTAAGCTAACCAACCTCAGAATAACTTTTGTTACTGTTAGTTAGTCATGCTTCCTTTTTCTTTTCTTTTTTTTTGAGACAGAGTCTTGCTCTGTCACCAGGCACCAGGCTGCAGTGCAGTGGCACAATCTCGGCTCACTGCACTCTCCGCCTCCTGGGTTCAAGCAATTATCCTGCCTCAGCCTCCCGAGTGGCTAGGACTACAGGCACATGCCACCATACCCAGCTAATTTTTTTATTTTTAGTAGAGACGGGGTTTCACCACATTGGCCAAGATGGTCTCAATCTCTTGATCTCGTGATCTGCCCGCCTCGGCCTCCCAAAGTGCCAGGATTACAGGCTCATATAATTTTCAATCGTCTGTTTAGTAAATTTACTAACAGTCTCCAATTCCAAACACAAAATTTTTTAAAAATTTAATTTTAAAAGTTAATGAAGGCTGGGTGTGGTGGCTCCCATCTGTAATCCCAGCACTTCTCGAGGCCAAGGCTGGCAGATCACCTGAGGTCACGAGTTCGAGACCAGCATGGCCAATGTGGTGACACCCCACTTCTACTAAAAATACAAAAAATCAGCCAGGCTGTTGGTGGGCACCTGTAATCCCAGTTACTTGAGAGGCTAATACAAGAGAATCACCTGAACCCAGGAGGCAGAGGTTGCAGTGAGCCGAGATCACGTACGTCATTGCACTCCAGCCTGGGCAACAGAGCAAGACTCTATCTTGGAAAAAAAAAAGTTAATGAAACATACCAAGCATCACAAAAATAAACGAGAAGAACAAAAGCTGAATCAGTAAAGGTTCACTGCTATACCATCGTGCCATCAAATACGCCAATAATCAAAATCAATCTCAGGATTTGATTATACAGAGGTCAGTAAATTATAGTTCAAAATTTCAACATAATATTATGCAATCAAAAAAACTATGAAAATGTCAAAACATGGATAACTTGCACTATCTCACTTGGCTGGGAGGGAGAGAAATACAAAGTAAAACCACAAGCTTGAATTTACAATTCCTGTATTTCTGTTTATAATTCTGTTATATTGCTAAAGTCATGAGACCTCAACAACAAACTTAGAAACTTAGTGTTGTACAAATACCAAGAAGAATTATACTAACAAAGAAAAAAAGGCTCTCCCAATTTCTCTTACTATGTAGATGTTTCAAAAAATTTTTTTGAGAAATATTGTCAAGTAATAGCTATGTGAAATGTATATTTCACCTGAATTTTAAATATTATCTTTGATTAAAGTAAGTAAAAATTTATTCTCAATGAGAACACTCAAAAGACATATATTTTTTGAGACAGAGTCTCACTCTGTCACCCAGGATAGAGTGTAGTGGTGAGATCTCGGCTCACTGCAACCTCTGCCTCCCGGGTTCAAACAAATCTACTGCCTCAGACTCCTGAGTAGCTGAGATTACAAGTGCCTGCCACCACACCCCGCTAATTGTATTGTTAGTAGAGATGGGGTTTCACTATGTTGGTCAGGCTAGTCTGGAACTCCTGACTTCATGATCTACCCACCTCAGCCTCCCAAAGTGCTGCAATTATAGGTGTGAGCCACTGCACACAGCCTCAAAAGATATTTTTATTTTAAAAAATTTTTATGGGTACATAGTAGATGTATCTATTTATGGGGTACACGAGATGTTCGGATACAGGTATGCATTGTGAAATAAGCACATCATGGAGAATGGAGTATCCATCCCCTCAAGCATTTATCCTTTCAGTTACAAACAATCCAATGACACTCTAAAAATGCACAATTAACTTATTACTCACTATAGTCACCCTGTTGTGCTATAAAACAGGTCTTATTCGTTCTATTTTTTGTACCCATAAAAGCTATTTTTTAATGTAGTCAATCCTACACTATCTTGTTTGCTTATTCTATATCACCTTACATAGAAACCCCTTTCAAATGAATTATTAATAGCACTTCTCACTCTTCCCCCACACCTCCACCTTCATGTCTGGGATTTAGAGGGAACTGAATAGCCCCAAAGCCTGGAAGAACAAGAAAACCAGCTCTGTGTGACTTGGCAGACTGAGGCTCTGGAGAGAGCCACGCAATTGTGAAACTGACTCTAAAACTGTGGCTGAGCGTCTACAGAACTGAACCAAAGTAAACTCTCCCAATGGCCTCCCACAGTCCTTATGCCATGCTGTTTGGAAGCCACTGCTCTGGTAACATCTCTGCCCTTCTAAAGTATAATTAAAACAGTTCAATGTAGACATGCCTCATCCCAGCAAGCTGTCAAAGGGCCTGCACTGACTCCCTGGAATGATTTGATAAAACACTTCATATATGCATCATCCAACTTGACAGTTTTCATCCTAGCATATGAGGAAATGCACTAGGAAGCAGAAACGCTGATAAAGACAAGAAAGGATGTTCCATCACTGTGAACTGTATTGAAGAACAATCTCTCCCAGAAGGACTTTCATCTGCAGATATCAAAAAGATACTCAGACTAACACTTGCATGAAACGTTCTTCCTATTTTAGTGAAAATCCGAGAGGGTGTAACACGGTAAAGACCCTCAAGATTGCGTGCGGGAGTCTTGCCACATTTCTGAAAGCTTTCTGATGAAATATTATTTCCCCACTTATTCTCTAAAGAAATGACATTAACTCTATCAAACACTAAAATTAAAATTCCCTTTAGATACAACGGCTAATTTTACAAAAGAATTCTATCCTAAGAAACTGTAACTCAAGTTCACATTCTAGACGCCACAGAGCAAGTTTTATCCTTCGAGGAATCCGTCATTTTTTAAATGTTGTATGAGTAAACCACTGGCAATGCTGGTTATCCTGGCTTTCAAACAAGTCTGGAAAGACTCCAGGGTAAAGCACAGAGTACCAGTGTCTTTTGCTCAGTACACTGGGTCACTTCTGCTCAGTTTCTTCACAGGCTACACAGCATAGGCTACACAATGCCTTTGTCTCCAAAGATCCACTACCTCATCTCTATTACCCATCTGCTGCGTAGCAGTCACACAAAAGCCACCCTCCAAATATTTTTGTGAAAAGGGCAGTATAGGCCAGGCGCGCTGGCTCATGCCTGTAATCCCAGTAATTTGGGAGGCTGAGGCGGGTGGATCACCTGAGGTCAGGAGTTCCAGACCAGCCTGGCCAACATGGTGAAACCCCGTCTCTATTAAAAACACCAAAATTAGCTGGGTGTGGTGGCACACACCATAATCCCAGCTACTCGGGAGGCTGTGAATCACCTGAACCCCAGAGGTGGAGGCTGCCGTAAGCTGAGATCGCATCATTACCCTCCAGCCTGGGTGATAAGAGCAAAACTCTGTCTCAAAGACAGAAAGAAAGAAAACGGTAGTATAACACTGTGTCCCAGACTGCCTAAGGGGGCTCATTAGTTGCTGAAGAATTTCATTTCAGATATAAAACTCTGGAACATAGAACCTTGAGCCCTTAGCAAAATGTGCTTCCCTGCCAGCTGTATCAGCATCACCTGGGAACTAGCTAGAGATGCAAATTCCTGGGTGCCATCCAAGACCTCCTAACTCAGAAACTATGGACTGAGAATCACTGAGTTAACAGGAAAACAGTATATTCAATGTGGTGTTGTTAATTACCACTAAAGATGATGCAGCAGTCAGCTGCATAATGACTTGTGCCAACTTTTCCAATGAGTATTAGTCTTAATGATTTGTTTATATTAAATCATTCTGTGGCTCATCCCTGTTAATCCGACTGCTATGGGAGGCAGAACTGGGAGAAATACTTGAGGCCTGGAGTTTGAGACCAGTCCGGGCAACATGGTGAGACTCCCATCTCTACAAAAAATAAATTAGCTGGGCAAGGTGGCTTGTGCCTGTAGTCCTAGCTACTCAGGAAGCTAAGGTAGCAAGATTGCTTGACTCCAAGAATTTGAGGCTGCAATGAGTTATAACGTGCCACTGCACTCCAGCCTGGGCAACAGGGAAAGACCCTGTCTCTAAAATAAACAAATAAATAAATAAACAAACATAAATAAAATACTTAGAAAACCATAAAACTGGCCAAGTACGGTGGCTCATGCCTGTAATCCCAGCACTTTAGGAGACTGAGGCAGGTAGATCACCGGAGGTCAGGAGTTCGAGACTAGCCTGGCCAACTTGGCGAAACCCTGTCTCTACCAAAAATACAAAAATTAGCCAGAGGTGGTGGCACACACCTGTAATCCCAGCTACTCCAGAGGCTGCAGCAGGAGAAAATCACGTGAACCCAGGAGGCGGAAGTTACAGTGAGCTGAGATGGCGCCACTGCACTCCAGCCTGGACAGCAGAGCGAGACTCTATCTTGAAAAAAGAAAAGAAAAACACAAAACTTTAACACATAAAATTTTAGAAAAGAAAAACTGCCAAGCACAGTGGCTCATGCCTATAATCGCAGCACCTAGGGAGGCCAAGGCAGGCAGGTCGCTTGAGCTCAGGAGTTTGAAACCAGCCTAGGCAACATGATGAATCTCACTGTTACAAAGAAATACAAATAATTAGCTGGGTGTGGGGCCACATGCCTGTAGTCCCAGCTACTTGGGAGGCTAAGGCAGGAGGATCTCTTGAGCCTGGGAGGTGGAGGTTGCAGTGAGCCAAAACTGAGCCACTGCACTCCAGCCTGGGGGTCAGAGCAGAACTCTGTCTCGAAGAAGAAAACAAAAACAAAAACAAAAAGAAACCACAAATAAAAAAAGAAAAAAATAAAGCTATGACAACAAATGCCAAGAACTACCTCAAAATCCAGAAGGCAGTAACGTACGCCTTCTACCACTCCTTAAAACCAGGAAGTCAAATTGTAGCAAGCACCTAGGTTCTCTGCAAGATATAAATTGGGGGAAATTACTGCTGACAGCTGCCATTCTTGTTTTTAAGAAGTTTAAAGGAAAAAAAAAAAGGATTACTCAAACTACTTTCTTGGCAACTCATTAGTATAAGTCTAACCTGTTTCTGTGATTTGGCCACAAATTAAGCTTTAGCCACCAATGCAGCACTGAAGATTGGCAAACACTTGAGAGAGTAACACAAAGACAAAAGAATCAGATACCTCTAACCTTATCAAAATCCTCCACTCGCACCACAAAGCTTCAGACACAGATTACATATGTACAAGTACACTAAGATGAAAGGTTATTCTCTGATGACACAATAGCTTGCCTTGGACTGTGACTCATCCAAACCATTCCCTAGTTCTCCGGTGAATACAAATGGGTTGCAAAACAATGCTGTCATTAACCCATTTTATGCAGCTATGCTCAAGAAAACAAAGTATGATATTCAAAAATGCATGCAAGCAGTCCTAAAGGTGATTCAGGAATACTCTGGATGGAAACTCAAACTACTGGGAATAGAAAAGATCATTACAGTTCTTTCAAATTCTACATTACCAAATCCATCTATGAAATCACAGATATGATTCACAAAGGAAAGGAAATACTTAGTTTTGCTCCTGAGGGAGCAGGCTTTCCAGTCCTCAAACTGATGGCAGAGGAGGATTGTGAATCAGACTGGCGGCCACTTTAACAAGCAGTTAGCAAAAAATGGTCACACCCAGCGTTGGAGCCAGTGCAGTGCAACCCAGGCCTGTACTAACAAGAGCTCCAACCACAAAGGAAGGTTGTGAGTGAACCACGGCAGATCTGGCTGGCAGACCACTGAAGGCTGTCTACGTGATGCTGACCACGAGTTTTAATGTGTTCAAAAATTCCTTATATACATATATATTTTATTCTTTTTAAATATTTTAAGTTCCGAGATACACGTGCAGGGCATGCAAGTTATAAATGTATCTTTTAAATTGAGACAGATTCTATGTTGCCCAGGCTAGACTCAAACTCTTGGCCTCAAGAGATCCTCCACCTCAGCCTCATAAATAGCTGAAGGACAGGTGCACACCACAACACCTGGCTTTTTGCTGTTGTTGTTGTTGTTATACAATTATATAACAAGTATAATCTCAATCGGCAAATGAGGAACACTGACATCAATTAGCAAACGAAATAGACACAGAACACAAACTAGCAGGAAATTCTCTAAGATGACAGCTTCTTCTCTTCTGGGCTGATGAACTATGAGGGGGATTTTTGTGTGTTAAACAGAAAAAAAAATTTCAGTACAAAAATTTCTAAGTAAAATAACATTTATCATGGCCTGTTCAGCCTCAGTTGATCCTCTGCTGTCTGGAAGTTATGGGTCTCCCTGTACCGAGAATGGGAAACAGATTTTTCGAAATTCAGCTACTTGCCCTTGGTCACCACAGGGGCAGACCCTAAGCTTCCCACTACCCGCCCTACACACAAAGGCCCTGCTTTCTCTCTCTCTAGTGGCTTTTAACCTGAGCTGTCTCCACAGCCTCCCTGTGAAATGGTAAGCCTAGGGTCCCAGCGGGAGCAGCTAGGGACAAGGGTTTTTGTCCTAAATCACTAGGCAAAGCCCTCGTGTATATAAGAGAAGCAAGTGCTCAGGATACAACATCCCAGAAACATTTTTTTATAATACTCGAAGGGCTGATTAAATTATAGCTTTGTGTGATGGCGCAGAGCCCAGACACAAAAAATGAGGTTGCTGTCTGAGGAACAGCTTTGGGTAGAGCAAATTTTCAAGGCAACAGGAACAACAGGCAGGGAAGAGCTATGTGGCCAGAGACCAAAAGGACAACCTTCCCAGGACTACAGTGCAAAGCAAGCTGCTACCTGGGCATTAGGCTTGCCAGGCACACCTGGTCCCACACACCGAGATCACCATCAGGAAAAGAGTGAATCAGCATTGGCCTCAGAGGTGTATGGACACAGGGGATTAGTTTGTATAATGACACACACACAGGTCTGGATGATCTAGACAGACTTCTGATGTCATAACGTGTCTTAAGAAAGAAAAGTGTTTATGCTGGTCTCTCTTCCTAGCGAAAGGAAAAACCTCAAGCCATCAAACTCTTTATCCTTCCTCCTAAGAACTCAGTATTTTCACTTCCTGAGTGAAAATTTGCATTCGTATCCATCTGCTTTCTGCTCCCATCAAGACTACACTTCCGATTTATCTCAAAAAAGAGATTTCCAAGTAAAATTGTACTCCTCTTCTAACACTACAGACTGGGATACAGAAATGTTGAATACAATCTAATCTCAACACAATTTAAGCAGGGAATTAATTTGTGGCTCACCCCAAGTCCCAAGCCTTCTAAATAGAAATTGAAACCTTTACTGACTAGCAGCTCTACTGTACTTGCAAATAGTCTTGGTATTTCCTTCAGGGCACAGCAGTAAAAGCACTTCATAAGAACCTTGTATGCAAGGCTCATCATTATATATATTTATGTGCTATAAAAAACTAATTTTATCATCCAGGGTAGGAAGCATGCAGACATCTCTCACAAAATAAGCTCATTTATTTTTCTCACTAAAGCTCCTGTGTAAAATAAGGGTTACCACTGGCTAGAAGGGAGTGACTGTGGCATCAGTTATTTTAATGTCACTCAGGTGAGGGAATACAGTTTTCAATCTAGTTGCTTGCTGTTTTGACAAATAGAGCGTTCGTTACTCAACATTTGTCCTGAAGCCAACTCATGTCCTTTCTTAGATACATACAACACTAGAAAAAAGGCCAAAAAAAAAAAGGAAGAAAAAAACAAAACCAGCAGCTCATTTGAACAGTCTCCATCAAATGAAGCATACCAAATTACATCAAGTAAAAGCATTAAGTTAAGCATTATACAAAGGCAATGTCTGCAAGGCCTGTAAAACAACAGATTATAAAGTGTGAGAGGAAACAAGCCCCACACAATCCAATGGTCTAAGTCAACATCTTTTAGAGTCTGTGCTCAGGCCAAACACTGAGAGAAAAGGAAATCTTTCAAAGAGACTAACATTGTCACTTAAAAAGATATGCAACCGACTGTAGCACTGTCCCTGATAGAGACTGTGTGCTGTGAAGGAAGAATTCCTTCTGAGTGCAGCACAGACTTGACTATCCCTGACTCTGCCACTCCTGGGGCCCTAGGAGATGTCTCCGCTTTTAAATGGGCACTTTCTCCCCTACCTGTGACGGCTGCCTTTAGAAACAATAGTCAATGCAAGTGACAGACTATGCATATGCATGATGGAAGGTGTTCAATGGATAAGCTATTTGATAGGTAGCCCAAATTTCTTAGTATACTGCTGATCCTTGAACACTGCAAATTAAATGCTAAATAGCCTTGGAAACAACTATTGCCCACTTGCTCCTACCTAGGACCAATGCAAGGCTGGGAATACCTAAGAATGCTGACATTACTACTCACATCCCTATAGTGGGCTGAATGGTGGCCTCCAAGATATGTCCACTTTCTACACCCTGGAACCTCTGAATTCTGCCTTAGTTGGAAAAAGAGTCTTAGTAGATGCTATTATATTAAGGACCCTGAGATGAGATCATCTGGGATTATACAAGTGAGGCCTCACTGCCATCACACGTATCCTCATGAGAGAGATGCAGAGGGACACAAACACAGAGGAAGAGGTAATGTGATCATAGGGACAGACTGGTGCAATGTGACCCTAAGCCAAGGGGTGCCAAGGGATGCCAAGGAATGCCGGCAGCCACTGGAAGCCAGAGGAGGCAAAGGACAGATTCTTCCCCAGAGCCTATGGAGGGAGCTCAGCAATGCTAATGACTTCATTTGAAACATCTGGCCTCCAGAACTATGAGAGATGTATTCACCTAAAACACTTGGTATTTTAAGTCACCAAGCTTGCAGTCACTAGTTACAGCGGCCACAGAACACTAATCCAATACCCTACTACAGAGGAGACAAGCTGATTAAATATACATCCAAGGGTTGACAATTTCCTTTTACCTCAACTACCTACTTTTTAAATTATAATAATAAACAAGTTATCAAGCCAGGGAGAAATGTACTTTAAAGTAACCAGAGCAAACACAAGACTAGAACAGCTCAGCACGTGGACAGCCCTGTGGTGCTGTGGGGCTAGCATACCAAGTACAGGTTGCTGAATGGGTGTCCTGTAAGGTTTCTTTAAAAAGCAGCCTTTTTGGCTGGGTGCAACGGCTCATGCCTATAATCCCAGCACTCTAGGACGCCAAGACAGGCAGATCACAAGGTCAGAAGCTTGAGATCAGCCTGGTCAACATGGTGAAACCCTGTCTCTACTGAAAATACAAAAATTAGCCAGGTGTGGTGGTGCATGGCTGTAATACCAGCTACTCAGGAGGTTGAGGCAGGAGAATCACTTGAACTCAGGAGATGGAGGTTGCAGAGAGCTGAGATACTGCCATTGCACCCTAGCCTGGGTGACAGAAAGAGATTCCATCTCAAAAACAACAACAACAAAAAGCAGCCTTTTGATGCTGCCACAGAAGCAGCGTACCTGATAAATCTTGTGGCAATCAAGATCACAAGGCAGAAATGAGATAAGGCAGTATCAACTTGAGGCAAGCAGTCCCTTCCCTGAAGTAGCACTTGTTCCCAGTCTTAAAAAACCAGACTCAAGGCTTCACAGTAATTTAATATGCCCTGTCTTTTGCCTTTGTGAAAATCAGTGCTTTAAACTTTGAGGGTAATTGAACCAAGCCAATTCATGGAGATTCTTTTCATCATGGTAACTTGGGGAGACAAAAATGAGATAAACAAGACTTTAAGGCAAAATAAATGGCTTTGATTAAAGGACATGAGGAAGAAAAAAATGCACCTTGTGTATTAGGGGGAAATATATTTTGCGAACTAGGGAAAAACTGGCCAAAAGCCCTGTGGAATCTGCGAGGCTGCTCAAAGCATCTGCAGGGCTATGATTTTACTCCTCCATGGCACCTGACTCCAAAATTTACACAATCCAAAAGAGGCTGAAAATGGGGACTCAATTTTTTTTAAGGCACATTTCCTAGGGCCCTTATGATTAAAGAGTAATATCCACAACCGCACCACTGTCCACATGCAGCTAGTTTATGATAAGCTGTGCTCCCTAGCCCGGGTTCCAGACCTGTTTTTGGCAAAAGCTACAGGGCAGAGGATAACCTATTTCAAAAGATTCGTTACTCCTTTATGCAAGCACATTAATATAAAGTTAAAGGACAACTACTACCAAGTTCTTGGGAAAGCCAGCCATTAAGAAAGAAGGGGCCCATGATCACCACTGCTGCAAGTGGCCTCCTTCCTGCCTACCCTGACCTCAGTTCTGGCATCACCAGGTGCTTCTGGGAAAGAGATGAGAAGGGATGAGCCTGGCACAGGCAGACAAATGGAGGAGGCTGTGTTCTCAACCCTACTGCCTTACAAATCACACAGCCTCACCAGCGTCAGAAGGCTCAAAGCAAATGAGTGCAAATAACAAACAGGGTAGGTATTTTCTTCTTGTTTACAACCCAGCTTTGCAGCAAGACCTTTAAAATTAAGAGGCAAAGACAGTTGTTTTTCTTAAGAAGATATCTAAATTGCCATTCTCTATTAAAAAATTTTTATTGGCATCATGTATGTGGGCCATTTTACTTCTATCAACACAGGGACTGCCACCCAAGGATCCTCAGCTCAGAACACACCGCCTGCTGTGTTTCTCCACCACTGTCCATCCATAAAAGGAAAAACTACCCAGCACTATGGGAAGCCAAGACAAGAGAATCACTTGGGTCCAGAAGTTCAAGACCACTCTGGGTAACATGGTGAGACCTTATCTCTATGAAAAACTTAAAAAAAAAATAGCTGGGTGTGGTAACATGCACCTGTAGTCTCTGTTGCTTGGGAGGGTAGAGTGAGAGGATCCCTTGAGCCCAGAAGGCAGTGAGCCACGTTTGCTGCACTGCACTCCAGTCTGGGTGACAGAGCCAGACTCTGTCTCAAAAAAATAATTTTAAAAAATACTGGCACAGGCTGGGCATGGTGGCTCACATCTGTAATCCCTGCACTTTGGGAAGCCAAGGCAGGTGAATCATGAGGTTAGGAGTTCAATACCAGCCTGATCAACATGGTGAAACCTCATCTCTACTAAAAATACAAAAATTAACTGGGCGTGGTGGTATGCTACTCAGTAATTCCAGCTACTCAGAAGGCTGAGGTAGGAGAATCACTTGAACCTGGGAGGCGGCGGTTACAGTTAGCCAAGATCGTGCCACTGCACTCCAGCCTGGGCAACAAAGTGAGACTCAGTCTCACAGAAAAAAAAAAAAAAAGCCAATGCAGTGGCTCACGCCTGTAAACTCAACACTTCGGGAGACTGAGGTTGGCAGATCACTTGAGGCTAGGAGTTTGAGACCAGCCTGGCCAACATGGTGAAACCCCATCTCTACTAAAACTATAAAAATCTGCTGGGCATGGTGGCATGCACCTGTAATCCCAGCTACTCAGGAGGCCAAAACATGAGAATTCCTGGAGCGTTGGAGGTGGAGGTTGCCGTGAGCCAAGATCACACCACTACACTCCAGCCTGGGTGACAGACGGAAACTGTCTCAAATATATATATATAAATATATATATATATATATATATATATATATATATAAATTTTTTAAAAATAAATATTTAAAAAATGAAATGAAAAATGAGATTTTCATTATTTTCTTCAAGTTCACTGCAGTGTAAGTCACAGTAACAACTACCCTCTCTGCACAACTATGGCATGCCATACCCAACACTAAGCAGCCTTATCAATGCTGCTGCCAGACAAGGTGGAGATTATGATCTCCAGTTCACAGATGTAGAAATCTAGCTTCGGCAAGACAAATCTCCGGCCCAGTGGCATCAACCCAACCAACCCACCCTGAAGCCTCGGGTCTTTCCCTTATGCTCCTACTGCCTTATGTATAAGCCACCCTAGCTGAGATAGCTACACAGGTAGACATCTATGTATCTTAAAGTTTATGTGCCCAAGGTGTGATCTAAACTTAAGGCAGTAATACAATTACAAAAGAAAAATGCTCCAGCTGATGCAAAATATCGATAGTTTTAATAAATTAAAATGTCAGTGAAGCAATGAGTTGCTCAAAAAGTAACAGCTCACAAAAGGACAAATTCGTACTCAGATTAGAGGTAACCAGGAGCTGAGGGGAGCGAGAGGATAGGCAGTTACTGTTACTGGCTTGCTGGTTGTAGAGTTTCTGTTTTAGGTGATGAAAAAGTTCTGGAAACAGCGGCTATGGTTGTACAATATTCTGAATGTAATTAATGCCATCAATCTGTACATTTTAAACAGTTAAATGGCAAAAGTTGTTATATATTTTACCAAATTAAAAAAAAATTAATAATGCAATATGCCAAAAACCATTGAACTATACATTTTAAATAAGTGAACTATATGGTATGTGAATTTATATCTCAATAAAGTGGTTTTGAAAAAGGAAAGAGGGCCAGGCGTGGTGGCTCACACCTATAATCGCAGCACTTTAGGAGGCCAAGGTGGGTGGATCATGAAGTCAAGAGTTTGAGACCAGCCTCGTCAACATGGTGAAACCCTGTCACTACCAAAACTACAAACATTAGCCAGGCATGGTAGCATGTGCTTATAGTGCTACTCAGGAGGCTGAGGCAGGATGATCACTTGAACCTAGGAGGTGGAAGTTGCAGTGAGCCGATATCGCGCCACTGCACTCCAGCCTGGGAAAAAAAGTGTGATTCTGTCCCCCCGCCAAAAAAAAAAAAAAAAAAGAAAAGGGAAAGAAGCTGGGCACAGTGGCTCATGCCTATAATCCCAGCACTTTGGGAGGCTGAGGTGGGACGATCACTTGAGCCTAGGAGTTAAGACCATCAAGGGCAACATAGTGAGAACCCCATCTCTACCCAAAAAAAAAAAAAAAAAATTAGCCAGACATGGTGGCATGCACCTTTAGTAGCTACCTCGGAGGCTGAAGCAGGAGGATCACTTATGCCCAAAAGGTTGAGGGTACAGTAAGCCATAACTGCACGTTTGCACTCCAGCCTGGGTGATAGAGCAAGACCCTATCTCAAGAGAAAAAGAAAAACATTTTTTTAAAAAGGAAAGAAACAGCTTCTAATAGATCACTTAGTAGTAGATATATTTCTTTACTTCTTTTTCCCAATAAAAGTCTAAAACTGGGCCAGGCGTGGTGGCTCAAGCCTGTAATTCCAATACTTTGGGAGGCCAAGGTGGGTGGTTCACTTGAGGTCAGGAGTTCTAGACCACTATGACCAACTTGGTGAAAGCCCATCTCTACTAAAAATACAAAAATTAGCTAGGAATGGTGGTGGGCGCCTGTAATCCCAGCTACTCAGGAGGCTGAGGCAGAGATTACAGTTAGCCAAGATCATGCCACTGCACTCTGGCCTGGGCAACAAAGTGAGACTCCATCTCAAAAAAAGTCTAAAACTGAAAACACAATACAGACCTAAGACTAAGAACTAACTATATGATTCAAAGAGGAAAAACAGAGAACAATAAAGTATTCAATCTTCTCCCTGCATATCATTTAGTTACATACAGGTTTTCTGAGGGCTTCTCCTGTTTTCTAGTCAAGGCTCAATAATTCAAAACAAAGTTCTGTTTAACGGATGTACACAGCACAAAAGGTATCATCACACAGCATCTTTTATGAAAACAAAACAGCCCTCCTTCTGTTCCCCTTATCTAGTCAGAAAGGCATCTCAAATTATAAATGTCACTACAGCAGTAACAGCAGTGACAAGTTAACTCAGGCCTAATGATGTTACCAGGCACTGTGCATTTTACACACACACTGTCATTTCATCCTCACAACAACCCTATCAAACAGGTTCTAATATTCTCAATTTACAGATGAGGAACTTGAGGCACAGAGAGGGTGAGTAACTTGCCCAAGATCACACAGGTAATAAGGAGCAGAGCTGGGATTCAACTGTACTATACTATACTTCATGAGATCCTGAAGTGAAGCAATTCTACTGGAGAAATCAAATGGCTTTTTAAATATTTAAATTCAAATGGAAACGAATCCTGTGGAGTGTTTTGACACTGACAGGTATGTGCTTACCAACAGTAAAGCTATGTTATAACTCATGTTTATGTTGGGAAGCTGGAAGTCCCATGAAGCAGGGAGGCGGAATTACTGTTAAGACTCAATTTAATACACTGCTCCTCTGTATGAGGGAGGGACAGGCTGGACAGCAGAAGGTGAAGCAAGTGCTTCCCTGCAGGTGATCAGGCAGCACCCTCAAGGGAGACAAGCTGAATACATGCGGTCCCTTAACAGTCCCTAGTGACCCCGCATGCTGTGCTGCTGGACACAAATGGCAGTTGTGCTGGTGAGTAGCAATTAAAGCCTTGCTCTGTCCATTACCAGGGAGAGGGCTGGGAAGAAATCTTTTTTTTTTCCCACCCAAAATAAGTTGAAACTGGGAAGAAATGCTTAATCCTTCAGTTTAAAATATCTCTGATGTTAAATGTCAAGCACGTGCAAATTACAAGAAAAAAACCCAATTTGCAGCCAGCATGCAATTGCTTTCCACAGAGAAAAAGGGAGAAAACATTGGTGTGCTTTTATTTCAGGCACCAGTTTCCTTCCTCTCTCCTCCGTACATATAGCTGTTATGTATACCTATTCAACCTTCCATACACTGCAGCGTTATATTCATTTGAAAAATAAAACTTTAAAAAATGCCCCACATCAAAGCAATTTTGCTTCTATTACATACCAGTGTGACACAATCATAATATGATTTTTTTTTCTTTTTTTTTTTTTTTAAAGATGGGGTCTCACCATATTGGTCAGGCTGGTCTTGAACTCCAGACCTCAGGTGATCCACCCACCTTGGCCTCCAAAGTGCTTGGATTACAGACGTGAGCCACCATGCCCGGCCTCATAATATGATTTTTGTTTCAGATGGAGTCTCTCTCTGTTGCCCAGGCTGGAGTGCAATAACACAGTCTTGGCTCATTGCAATCTCTGCCACCCGGGTTCAAGTGATTCTCCTGCCTCAGCCTCCCGAGTAGCTAGGATTACAGACGCCACCACCATACCTGGCTAATCTTTGTGTTTTTAGTAGAGACGGGTTTTCACCATGTTGGCCAGACTGGTCTCGAACTACTGACCTCGTAATCCACCCTCCTTGGCCTCCCAAAGTGCTGAGATTACAGGCATGAGCCAATGCGCCCGGCAATTCATCTGATTTTTCATAAGCAAACACTAAAGGGTAGGTACAAGCAAAAGTAGAACTTCACATTTGTTGCTACTGCACTCAGTTTTATGTCCACAAGCTAACAGTTTCTTTTTCATTAAACTAAAACATAAAACACATTCTGCTACCACCTCTATTTTTATTGAATCTCCTAGCATGTTAGATCTTCTTACATTTTTTATTTTTATCTGTTTTTTTAAGACAGGGTCTTGCTCTGTCCCCAAGGGTGGAATGCAATGCTGCAACCACAGCTCACTGCAGCCTCAACCTCCTGGGCTCGAGCAATCCTCTTGCCTCAGCCTCCTCAGTAGCTGGGACTACAGGCGTGTGCCATCATCCCCAGCTAGTTTTTTTTAAGAGATGAGGTCTCACTATGTTGCCCTGCCTGAGTCTCAAACTCCTGGCCTCAAGCAATCCACATCCCGCGGTCTCCCAAAGTGCTAGGATTATGGGCATGAGCCACCATGTCCAGCCTTATTTATTTTTAAGTAACAATTAAAAATTCTATATATTCATGTGTACAACATGTGTTGAAATATGTATATGTTGCAAGATGGCTAAATTAGGCTATCATATCCACTACCTTGCATACTCACTTTTTGCAGTAAAAACACTTAAAACCTACTCTTCTGGTAATTTTCAAGTTTACAATACACTGTTAGTAACTACAGTCACCATGCTTTATAATAGATCTCTTCAATTTATTCCTACTAAACGAAATTTTGTGTCCTTTGACCAGTATCTCCCCAATCCTCCCCAAACCCCTTATATTTCAAGAAAAGAAAAAGAATATATACTGGGCACTTAACTAAGTTCTAAGAACTATCAAAGTCCTTTCACATCTCATACAATCCTTATAACCTCTATGGAAGATGATACGGTTTGACTGTGTCCCCATCCAAATCTCACCTTGAGTTGTAACTCCCACAATTCCCACATGTTGTGGGAGGAATGTGGTGGGAAGTGACTGAATTAAGGGGGTGGGTCTTTCCTACACTGTTATTGTGATAGTGAATCAGTCTCAAGAGATCTGATGGTTTTAAAAATGGGAGGTTCTCTGCACAAGCTCTCTTGTCTGCTGCCATGTGAGACATGCCTTTCACCTTCCACCATGATTGTGAGGCCTCCCCAGCCACGTGAAACTTTAAGTCCAATAATCCTCTTTCTTTTGTAAATTGCCTGTTCTCAGGTATGTCTTTATCAGCAGCATGAAAATGGACTAATACAGTAAATTGGTACTGGGAGTAGGGTGCTGCTGAAAAGTTATCCAAAAATGTGGAAGTGACTTTGGAACTGGGCAACAGGCAGAGGTCAGAACAGTTTGGAGGGCTGAGAATAAGAAAGAAAAATGTGGGAAAGTTTGGAACTCCCTAGAGACATGCTGAAAGGCTTTGACCAAAATGCTGATAACAATATGGACAATGAAATCCAGGCTGAGGTGGTCCAGATGGAGCTGGGGAACTTGTTGGGAACTGGAGCAAAGGTGACCCGTTATGTTTTAGCAAAGAGACTGGCAGCATCTTGCCCTTGCTCTACAGATTTGTAGAACTTTGAGCTTGAGAGAGATGATTTAGGGTACCTGGCAGAAGAAATTTACAACTAGCAAAGCATTTAAGAGGTGCCTTGAGTGCTGTTAAAGGCATTCAGTTTTATAAGGAAAGCAGAGCATAAAAGTTTGGAAAATCTGCAACTTGACAATACAATAGAAAAAAAAAATCCCATTTTCTGAAGAGAAATTAAGCTGGCTGCAGAAATTTGCATAAGTAACGAGGAGCCAAAGACAATGGGGAAAATGTCTCCAGGGCATGTCAGAGGTCTTCAAGGCAGCCCCTTCCATCACAGGCCCAGAGGTTTACGAAGAAAAAATGGTTTCATGGGCAAGGCCCAGGATCCCTCTGCTGTGTGCAGTCTAGGGACTTGGTGCCCTGCATCCCAGCTGCTCCAGCTGTGACTAAAAGTGGCCAATGTACAGCTCAGGCTATTACTTCAGAGGGTGGAAGCCTCAGGCCCTGGCAGCTTCCATGGCATTGAGCCTGCAGGCACACAGAAGTCAAGAATTGAGGTTTGGGAACCTCCGCCTAGATTTCAGAAGAGGTATGGAAATGGCTGGATGTCCAGGAAGAAGTGTGCTGAAGGGGCGGGGCCCTCATGGAGAACTTTGCTAGGGCAGTGCAGAAGGGAAATGTGGGGTCGGATCCCCTACCCAGAATCCCTACTGGGGCACCACCCTAGTAGAGCTGAGAGAAGAGGGCCAATGTCCTTCAGATTCCAGAATGGTAGATCCATTGACAGCTTACACCATGCATCTGAAAAAGCCACAGACACTCAATGCCAGCACATGAAAGCAGCCAAGAGGGAGGCTATATACCCTGAAAAGCCACAGGAGCAGAGCTGTCCAAGACTCTGGGAGCCAACCTCCTGCATCAGTATGATCTGAATTGACTCACATGGAGCCAAAGAATATCATTTTGGAGCTTTAAGATGTGACTGTCTCGCTGCATTTCAGACTTGTGTAACTTGCCCAAGATCACACAGGTAATAAGGCCTGTAGCCAATTACTCCCATTTGGAATGGCTGCATTTATCCACTGCCTGTACCCTCATTGTACCTAGGAAGTAACTAACTTGGTTTTGATTTTACATGCTAATAGGCAGAAGGGAGACTTGGCCTGTTTCAAATGAGACTTTGAACTGTGGACTTTTAAGTTAATGCTGAAATAAGGCTTTCAGTGACTGTTGGACAGGCATGACTGGTTTTGAATTGTGAGGATATGAGATTTGGGAGGGGTTGGGGTGGAATGATATGGTTTGGCTATGTCTGAAACCAAATCTCATCTTGAATTGTAACTCCCACAATTCACACATATCGTGGGAAGAACCCGGTGGGAGGTGATTAATTTATGGGGTGGGTCTTTCCTGAGCTGTTCTCTTGATAGTGAATGAATCTCACAAGACCTGACAGTTTTACAAACAGGAGTTTCCCTGCACAAGCTCTCTTCTCTTGTCTGCTGCCATGTGAGATGTGCCTTTCACCTTCTGCCATGACTGTGAGGCCTTCCCAGCCACGTGAAACTATAAATGCAACAAACCTCTTTATTTTATAAATTGCCCTGTCTCAGTTACGTCTTTATCAGCACTATGAAAATGGACCAATACAGAAGGTGAATCATTTTATCCCCATTTTACAGAGGAGAAAACACTTGTCCAAGAGCGGATCATTCCTTGTCTGATTGGTAGCTCACAAAGACCATAAAGCAATGTCATCACAAGAAGACCCAGATTTCCAGCAGAACCCTGTTCAGATTCAGAACAAGGCTGCTGTCCCGTACATTAAACTACAGGTACCTAGCTCATCTTTTCACATTCCATTGCTTACAGAAATTAGCCAAGAGACCTGCTCATATTCTTCCTCTTTCTAAGAACTGCGGTAAACAGAAAACAACCTTCCCAAAAACCTTCACAAAAGGGTCAAGGCGTCTTGACAATATTGAAGACAGTTAACAAAACGTAAGGCAAAAGTATGATTTTGTGCTTTCTGTTGTAAAATAAAAAGCTAAAGCAGAGAGTATTTTTAGCTCTTTCTAGACTAAAAGGAATTGGATTTGACCAAAAGACCTTAACGTTAAGTCTGGTTTTCAATGCATTGATTAAAACTGACCAAGGTTATAAAAGAAGGTAAATCATTTCCTGATGAGAGAGCCTCCAATATAAACAAAGAGTGCAATCCACACAGGCTGTCATTAGCAGTGGCCTGATCCTGATTTCCATGGCTCAATTCTCTCATTACTTTCTTCCTGATTCCAAAAAAGCAAGGAGGACTATGGGAGGTGCCCAGGCCACAAAAAAGACAAAATGGCACCACGCAAAACCCTCATGGGACATCTAGACCAGTACGGTTTAAAAAACACCTAATATCACATTCAGTCTTTGCATACTGCTTAAACAAACAGCAATCTCAGGATTTCCTCAACAGTTGACCTGATAAAGCTTCCCAAAATGGCATAACTGATGCTACCAAATGCTAATTTAGAATGCAAAAGTAAGTGAAGTTTACTTCCCCTTGAGGTGTACTTTTTAAATATTACGTCTGGTGAGAGCAAAGTAAAATATTATTTGCATATGTGGGCAGTTTAATGTCTATCCAAATTTATGTTAGAACTATGCATGTTTGGTAAAGACTACATTTTAAAAAGCCTGGTGTCAAAATAAATTAACCTTCAGAAAAACCTGCATATTTTTCTAAAATCATCGGCTTGAGATAACATTAGGGGCAACTGTTGAATGTTTCTCTACAAGGGTAATCACGAAAAATGACAAAAATCAAGGTTTAATGTAATAAATCACACCTGTAAGTAAGAACAAGGTCAACATTAACACAGAAAGAGATGTCAAAAGAAGCAATTGCTTTTCCTTCTTTTTTTTTTTTTTTTGGGGGGTTCTCTGTTCCTAGACTCAAGTGATCCTCCTGCCTCAGCCTCCCAAGTACTGGGACTACAGGTATGCACCCCCACCAGATGGCTAATTTTTGTAGAGATGGAGTTTTGCCACATTGTCTGGGCTGCTCTCAAACTCCTGGGCTCAAGCAACCCTCCCTCCTTGCCTTCTCAAAGTGTTGGGATTATAGACACGAGCCACTGCATCTGCCCCAGAAATTCCACTTTCTTTTTTTTTTTTTTTGACATGGAGTCTCGCTCTTGTTGCCCAGGTTGGAGTGCAGTGGTGTGATCTAGGCTCACTGCAACATCTGCCTCTTGGGTTCAAGGGATCTCCTATCTCAGTCTTCCAAATAGCTGGTACTATAGGCATCTGCCACCACACCCATCTAATTTTTGTACTTTTAGTACAGACTGGGTTTCACCATGTTGGCCAGGCTGATCTCGAACTCCTGACCTCAAGTCATCTGCCCACCACAGCCTCCCAAAGCGCTGAGATTACCCGGCCCAGCTAAGCTTTTTAATCAGTTTATTTTGCTTTCTCTGCATGTTGGTCACATACATAAGTGATAAACTAGATGCTGCCTACAACCCAGTTTGTATCCAATATCTGATTTTATAAGGGGTTAACTTTAGTGGAGAAGGAGGATCACTGTTTTAATATTTATACTGTTTAAATATTTACAAATAACTACTCAGGAGGTTGAGGTAGGAGGCTTGTTGAGCTCAGGAGATGGAGGCTGCAGTGAGCATGCCAGCCTGGGCAAAAGAGCAAGGCCCTACCTCAAAAAAAAAAAAAAATTACAAATGAATCAACATCTCTCGGTTGAAAACTAATGCCGAATAATGAATTTAACATCAGGAACATAAAAATGTAGGAACAATCATAATCAGAACTATATTTAGCCGGGCATGGTGGTTCACGTCTATAATCCCAGCACTCTGGGAGACTGAGGCAGGCAGATAACCTGAGATTAGGAGTTTAAGACCAGCCTGGTCAGCATGGTGAAACCCTATCTTTACTAAAAATACAAAAATTAGCCAGGCGTGCTGGTACATGCCTGTAGTTCCAGCTACTCCAGAGGCTGCAGCAGGACTGCTTGAACCCAGGAGGCAGAGGTTGCAGTGAGCTGAGATCACGCCACTGCACTCCACACTCTAGCCTGGGAGATAAAGTGAGACCCCATTACAAAAAAAAAAAAAAAAAAAAACTATTTCATATCACCTGTGGGTTCCATGGTCTATAAGCATAAGCTACATTTCCAAAGATTTACAAAGACAAATACTGACCCAAAAAAGAAAAGAGCTAAGAAAACCATGTTTTACTCTTAAGGAACAGCAAGGACTCAGTGGTTACCAGAATTGATTTTCCACACAGAAAAATTCACCTTAATTTCCAATATACACTACACTGTTCCCCAGTCCACTTTGAAAGACATATACATTTATCTCTGAACTTTTAATAGAAAAGAAGAAAAAAGATTTAAAAAAATAAGAAGGCAAAATATGATAAAATTAACAAACTGAGACAACACCAATTTGGCACCTTAGGAATCCAGATGTTTAGAACTGACATGTGTGTCTGCAGCACACCACCTAAGCACAAGCATTTATACAGAGGTCTGCAGGAGACGGTACAGTATTCTTACCCAGCAAAGCAATGACAGGAGTGTAAACTGCTTCACAGAATGTTAAAAAAAAAAAAAAAAAAAAAAAATTTGTTTCTTAGTAAGCAGAAAAAAAAATGATGTGACCAACACAACACTGAAATCATGAAATCACGATTTCTTTCAACGGTAATGATAGTCGCGGGCAGCCTTGCTCTGTCTGGCTTGCACAGAACCTCTAGAATCAATCCTGCCTTGGAGCTGGGGTAAAGATGATCCTTTAGGGTTCTGACACAGAACCAAACTGTAGCCTGCTTGAGGATCGCATCCTTAACTTCAATCTCAGCTTTGTTAAGCAAGCACAAAGCACACTTTGAAGTAACAGCCTTCTTTAAACATGGTCTGAACTTAAAACTTCTGCCTAAATCACTCTGACTGCTTACAACAATGAAGATATATGAGCAAGTCTTTGCTTCATTAGGTCCATTCAGATGAGGGCTCAGGATGTAATTGCAATCAAAACTTCATGGATTTCTTTTTTTTCTTTCTTTTTTTTTTTTAAGATGGGGTCTCACTGTGTCTCCCAGGCTGGAGTGCAGTGGTGCAACGATGGTTCACTGCAACTTTTGCCTCCCAAGTTCAAGTGATTATCCTGCCTCAGCATCTCAAGTAACTAGGATTACAAGGGCTTGCCACCACGCCCAGCTAGATTTCGTGTTTGCAGTAGAGATGAGGTTTCACCATGGCCAGGCTGATCTCAAACTCCTGGCCTCAAGTGATCTGCCCACCTCAGCCTCCCAAGGTGCTGGGATTACAGGCATGAGCCACAGCGCCCAGCACAAAACTTCGTGGGTTTTTTTTTTTTTTTTTTTTTTAAGATGGAGTCTTGCTCTTGTAGCCAAGGCTGAAGTACAATGGCACAATCTCTGCTCACCGCAACCTCCACCTCCCAGGTTGAAGCGATTCTCCTGCCTCAGCTTCCCGAGTAGCTAGAATTGTAGGCATGCATGACCATGCTTGGCGAATTTTGTATTTTTAGTAGAGATGGGATTTCTCCATGTGGGTCAGGCTGGTCTCAAACTCCCGACCTCAGGTGATCTACCCGCCTCGGCCTCCCAAAGTGCTGGGATTACAGGTGTGAGCCACTGCACCTAGCCTCAACTTCATGGATTTCTTAAAAGCTATTTATAGAACCAACATCTTCTTAGACACAATATTATTTAATTAGATAATAATGCAAGCATAAATAATAATCTCACATGTCAAATTTGTCAGGGTGTAGGTGGAATCATACATAAACATCTACTACACAGAATTTTTTTTTTTTTTTTTGCCAAAACTCTCTGGGCAACAGAGAGTTTTGCTCTGTTGCCCAGGCTGGAGTGCAGTTGTGCCATCTCGGTTCAATGCAACCTCTGCCTCCTGGGTTGAAGCAATTCTCCCACCTCAGCCTCCCGAGTAGCTGGGATTACAGGAACTCGCCATCATGCCTGGCTAATTTTTGTATATTTAGACAGGGTTTTACCATGTTGGCCAGGGTGGCCTCGAACTCCTCACCTCAAATGATCCGCCCAAGTGTTGCAATTACAGGCGTGAGCCACCACACCTGGCTCCCCTCATGGAAAATTTAAATGAGGACTACTAGTTCTTTTTCTTGGAAGAGATGCACTACCTCTAGCAATGTTTTCTTTTTTCTTTTTTTAAAGCCTATATTTTTAATACATTTGTTTCCCAAAAGGTCAATTTCTACTTTCAAAAAACATCTGAGACACTTGAGATGAAAAATATTTTATCTAAAAATGTGCTACAGCTCCCAATCACTCCACACTGACATCCCAAGATAACAGGCTGTTCCACAGTAAAAGAACTTGGGAACTGGAACTCTCTGATTACTTACTTGTTAAAAAAAGGTTCAATGAGTTTTGATCTGGCAGACACATGAATTTTTGGAGGGCTGAGAAAAGAACCTAATGAAGAAAAGAAGAGAGGTATTATTATTCATAGTCACACAGACCAAGCCTGAAAGTTTAGACCAAACCAGATTTAAATCAACAGCATGGTTCAACAAGGGTGAAAGGCATTCTTATGGACCAAGTACCATACCACAGGAAGTGTCAGTGGTTTTCCTTGCCAATTCCCCTTCCCCTCATGCCCTCCCACTCCTACCTCAAAATGCTCCCACTTCTAACTGGGTAAGTGGATCCTAAGAAAATAGCAGTGATATAGGTTCAATATTTGTGTGCCCCTAAAATTCATATGTTGAAGCCTAAACCCCAATAGGATGGTATTTGGAAGTGACACCTTTAGGAGGTAATTTGATCATGAGGAAACCCTTCTAGTGCCTTTATAAGAACTGTCAGGAATCCAGGTGCGGTGGCTCATGCCTGAAATTCCAACACTTTGGGAAGCTAAGGTAGGAGGATCACTTGAGCCTAGAAATTCTAGACTAGACTAGTTAACATAGCAAGATCCTGTCTCTATAAAAAAATTAAAGTTAGCCAGGCATGGTGGTGCATATCTGTAGTCCCAGCTACCTGGGAGGCTGAGGTGGGAGGATCTCTGAAACCCAGGAGTTCAGGGTTGCAGTAAGCTATGATTGTACCACTGTACTTCCAGCCTGGGTGATAGGGTGAGACCCTGACTCTTAAACAAAAGAAGAGTAGGCATGGCTTCTGCTCTCTCTGCTCTCCACCATGTGATGACACAAGAAGGTGGCCATCTGTAAACCAGGAAGTGGAATGTCACCAGCTACCAGACTGCTGGCAACTGGGTCTTGGACTTCCCAGCCTCCAGAACTATAAGAAATAAATGTCTGTTGTTTAAGTCCCACAGTCTACAGTAATTTATTATAGCAGCCTAAGCCAGGAAACGGGTGAGATCCATTCTAGATCACGGCCTGTTTAACTGAAACACATGTAATGCGTACCTAGGTAATTGGCCATGGAGATGAAGCACAGCCCTGTGATGTAGGCATCATAGCCTGCCTCGTGGAGCTGCTCAGACGCTGTGTCATAACTGGGAAAACCTTCGGCACTTTCTAAGAAAAAAAAGGAAAAAAAAGTTTTCCTCAAAACAAAGACTACTAACCACATTGCCCTACCAATCCAAATTGCATTAGTATATGCTACAGAAATATCCTAAATGGGCAGAAAAAAAAGCTATCTATTCCTTAATTCTCTCCATATAAGACCTTATAATACAAGATAACAGAGTCACTGAAAATGACAGCTTTGATCTAGGATACAGAAATGCCTCAGTTACATTACGAAGAACTCAGCCGTCGGCTTTCTCATCCCACACTGGTGGGTGCTATTTATGACCATGCCTAACTTGCTCTAGGACAATTATTCCTCTTCTGCTTGCTTTCTAAGGCCATGAAAAGGACATTCTTCCCTTCTACAGGATGGTCACATCAGGACACAATAGACGATTCAGAATAAAGATTAACAGCACAGGCTCTGGAGTCACACTGAGTTTGAATCTCTGCTCCACCGCTTATTTGCTGTATGACCTTAGGCAAGTCACTTTATACCTAAGCTTCCATTTTTGTAAAATGGAGATGATAATCAAACCTTCTTCAAAAGGTTGTTGGGATCAGACGAGATAATACAAGTTAAACTCTTACCTAGTGCTTGGTACATGGTAAGCACTCAAAAACTATCTGTCAATATCTTAGGTAACCCTCCCCTCAAAAAACAAAAGATTGCAATTCAGTATTGACAGCTCAAATTCACTACTTTCCTCTACTATGTTCCCAGGCTTAGAGATCAAAAGTTGACAGCACAACCAACTCCAAAATTAACTGAACTTGCTATAATGCTGGCCTTGGATCCTGAAGCCACTTTACAGCAAAGACCGTTTTATATATAATATGGTTTTTTTGTGACACTGATAAATACAGATGTGACCAGATAAACTCTAACAGAAATTACTAGTTTTAGACTTAATTCTCTACCAGATACTAACTACTATTTTATATGGAAATAATAAGCTAAAACGATAACTCATAAATTATTTCCTAGAACCATTCTGGAAATAAATTTCAAGGAGGTTACTGTAACACAGAATAAAAAACATAACGGAAATTAACAATGAAAAACCTGTTTTTATATCAGTACAATGTTCCTTAAGCAAGAATTCTTTAACCTCTGTAAGTATTAAATATTAGACTTGATGTTTTTTAAAAAAAGCCTTTTAATATGATAGCCACCTAGGTAATATCTTCCACTCCATCATCAAATGAAACACATTCTTTCCAAAATCAATTATTTCCATTATATTGTTATAGAAAAGGTCTAGGTTTTCCCCCCCAATGGCCCCACCACCACTTTTCTTAATTCTTTTCTTGGACTATTACCCAGAAAGAGGCAAATAACTGTCATGTTGGCTGCTTTAATACCCTGCATTATCAATTTCTAAACCATTAGTCCTATTATCCACGTCTTTAGCAGTTTTCAGGCTATAGCTAATGGCTCAGTAATCACCACATGGGCAGCACAACTAGGCTAACAGGGACCAAGGAAGCAGCACCTGGAAGGTTCTCCGCATACCTGGGTGTGACCAGAGGTGCCAACACCTCCATCTCATCTCCCTACTTCTGGTTTTCCTCAGTGCTGCTGTTTCTACTCTCTCAACCAGCTGAAAAGGAGGCAGGGTGAGGACTCGCCTTAATCCCATCTATAAATCCAGTTCTTGGGCTTTTCTGAGATGGAAAATATATTTTTTACTCTACCACTGGTGATTAATCACTAGCTCTTTTTCTCTGCTTAAACAATGTGAAGGGCACATCAAGTTTTAGGAGAATTCCATATATCAGGATAAAGCCTTGAAGCTTTAATTGCTAAAATTCTCAATGAATGGCTACTCTACTCCACTAACATAAAATAGATGTAGAAGTAAAAGACCATCTCTATTCAAAAAACAACAATTCACCACAAGGTACGTGCAAGTGAATTCAGCCAAAATCTATAAATGAACAATATGGTTTCCAGGGCCATTCTGCCTTTCTCCTACAATATACATCAATAATTATTACAAAGAGTTTAGAGGCTTTCAGGTTTGTTTAATATTCTTACCAACTTTAGGAGGGTTGAAAGGTGTCTCTTTTAACCGCTTTTCCAATTCCGCAAGGGATGTGTTGTTAATAATATCCTGCAAACCAGGAAGCAAAGAATTATGAGACTTCATCACCTCAGTACAATATATACTAAAGAGATTCACTGACCAAAAAGAAACATAAAAAGGCCGTGGCTAGTACTGCCCCCTTGTGTTCTTTAAAGAAACACAGAAGTCTTCATTTTTTTCAACATGAAAGAGGAGTAGCTAGTTTAATTTTTATAATATATAAAGTATAAGCAAATGAAGGAAGATTTTTACAGATGCATTAAATACCTCCAAACCTTTTGCCAGAAGGCTATATTGTTCTGGAATTCATTTCACTCGATAATATGCAGTCACTTTATAAAGTAGCAAATGAATAATACCTTAAAAGGTTGTGTGCTGGCCATCAACTTAGTATCCAAGAGTCTAAAAAGAATTTTTAACAAGGTAAACAAAATGTTTATCAATGTTTGAAACGTCTTTTACTCAATATATAAGCTACTTAAAATACTTAATACATAAAATACATATTTAAAACATAAAGTAATACATAAAATACTTAAACACAGACAAAGGAATTAAACACATTGGCCATTTTGAACCTAGCACCAGCATCCCTGCTATGTTGGGGTAGATACTCAGTCCCATCCTCAGAGACTTCACTGAGTGATAGCAGGAGAGTCCACACTTGGCATACAAGTTCCAGATTCACCTGGATCCTGAGACAGCCCAGGCTCCATCAATCTCAAGGGTGAGTCAAATACTCTCATATGGTTTAACATGGTTCAAATACTGCTGCCAGTCTACCATTCCCTAACTGCTCCCATTTACTGCTACTCTTCAGGTTTGTAAACTATAAATTCGTCTGGAGGGCCAAAATCTGCAATCAATACTTTCAGGCTGTTGTTTTTATTTCTTTTTTCTTTTTTTTTTTTTTTTTTTTTAAAGATAGGGTTTCACCATGATGGCCAGGCTGGTCTTGAACTCCTGACCTCAGGTGATCCACCCACCTCGGCCTCCCAAAGTACTAGGATTACAGGCGTGAGCCACCGTGCCCAGCCTGTTTTTATCTCTTATTATTCCATTTCAGAGATTAGAAATATTAAAAGAAAAAAAGGGGGGAGTGGGGAGAAACTCACACCAAACCTCTATTTCTCTATTTTTTTCATATAAATGTGAACACAGTAGGTAAAGGAAGTAACCCAGCTGAAAGAGCAACTGCTGGAATACCCCGCCTATCCCTCTTCAACAGGTTCTCAAACACAAACACTTGTTCTGTAGGCTCCACATGGCTGACCTATTAGGTCTAAGACATACGTGACATGTGACCTGTAAGAACAAAGGTGCAATAACTGTGGAAAACAACAACAGGAAAAGGCACTGACGTGAAATGGATAAAATACAATCTCTAGCCAGACAGACAGTTCTTGACTGACTCTTGAGCACTCTCAATTGGACACTTCAATAGTTACAGGGTACATCCTACATGTAAGACAGACAGAGCCATGTCAAGGAGGCTTCACCACTTCTTGAGACAGCAAGATGAGGGATAAGAAAAGAGAGTCGCTGTCTACTTTCACTCTCAGTTCAAACTGTGATTTTTCGATAACAAAACCAATCATAAATTATAAAAGCAAGCCATCACAACATTGGAGACAGTAAGTTTCAGGCTTATATAAACTGGACTCTAATCATGAGCTAATGGTTTTGACAAATCACAAATCACTATATGCCTAATTTGTATTGTATATGTCATGACTTTTTTGTATTTATTTTTTGGAGAAAGGATCTCACTGTCACCCAGGCTGGAGTGTAGTGGCACTATTACGACCCACTGCAGCCTAGACCTCCTGGGTTCAAACAATTTGCCCACTTCAGCCTCCCAAGTAGCTGCACCACAGGTATGCCACCATGCCCAGCTAATTTTTTATTTTTTGTAGAGATAGGGTTTCACTATGTTGCCTGGGCTGGTACTGAACTCCTAGGCTCAAATGATCCTCCCACCTCTGCCTCCCAAAGTGGTGTGATTATAGGTGTGAGCCACCATGCCTAGCAGACTCTTTTAAATGACGCAGCTTGCTTACCTGGGGAAAACACATGTTGTCATCTCTTTAAACTCATTTAAGTCCTAAAGAACAAGAGAAGGACTTGTTACAATTTTCCTAATACACTCACAGTATTAAAAAACATGTAAACAGCTCAAGTTCCATAGCTGTCCTCTCAAAGAAGCTGTTGGACCTCACACAGGACTTAAGCTAAACCACAAAACCCACTTCTAGTTAGTAAGTACTGGGGAAAAAAAACAAAACTTCCCAATTTCCTCACTTATTGGGAACCACATAACCTGATAACTAACTTCTGCATAACCAAAACACACAAATTTAAGGATTCAATAGGTGAAACTGGGAAGGGGCAGAGGGGAGTATCCAATAATATGTATAAAAAACTACATAGTTGAGAGGCCTATAATAAATCCAGAAAACTTCCAATAACAGCTAACAGGCTGTGATCTACCACAGAAATTTAATAGAGAGACAAGCAGAGTCATTTAAATTAAATGGTTTATGCAGGAAATGAGCATACTGCAAACTAGTTTAGACCTTTACTGAGATCACCTATGAAACATTAGTAAAAATGGCTTTGGAAACATAGGCCTTTCAATACACATAAGATTCCTGTTTCAACTCCAGAAAATTGCTAAAGTGGCACTAATAGCAAGTGCCCAATTAGACAATTCAGTTCTCAAGTTTATTTTGATCAGGAAGTCTAGAGCTGAAATGAGAGTACTCTAATTTTGAATTAACTCATTTACATACACAATTGCCACGCCAGACTAAATAGTCACATTCCTGACCCTTTGTAAACTACACTTCTCTTCAATGTTATTCATGCTTCATAGGAAACTGCTGTTTCCAACTAGCTTTTCAAGCCTGTACACACAGACTGTATTTAGCTAGCTTGATATACTCACCAGCTTTTCAATGGCTAAAGTTAAATTAATGGGCAAAGAGCATGAACTAGCCGTTTCAATGCAAAGTCAAAAAAAATGCAATAATGACTGTTTGTAATCTCTCAATACCACTAGAAAGCTTTACAAGCAAGGAACAAGGAGAATTACAGCCACCTCCAGGGCCAACATATAGCACAGTTCTAGACTAATGCCTTCTAAAAGATGGTTCATAAGAAAACACTCTCCCTTAAAAGGCAACTCCAAAATGTGGATTCTTTAGTGTCCTTTTAAATGCAAATTTTAACACCAGTGTATGTAAAAGTTCTACCTTTTTATCGAGTAAGGGTCTCACTATGTTGCCCACGCTAGCCTTGAACTCCCAGATTCAAGCAATCCTCCCATAAGAGCCTCTCAAGTAGCAGGCACGGCAGGTATGCACCACCCCATCCAGCTTTCTAATTTATTCTCATCACTTCTTCTCAAGGTAGACAGAAAAAAAAATAAAACAAAACACTTTCTGTCTCTGACAATGCCAGAACATAAAGAAATTAAGTGACTTACCCAGGTAGCCTTAGTAATAAAGTGAGGGATAAAACTGCTTATCCTGATCCACTTTCGCCCCTACAACAAATCACTTGCTCTTTCTACCAGAATTTAATTCAAGATCAGTTTCATTGCATTCAACATTCATTAATGTTACATGTGTTACACACATTGTGTTATGTTAGGCACTTAGACACAGACAACAAAAAAAGCTGCACTCCTTATCCAAGGCGCTAACCACCTAGAAGGGGATTACGCTGTATAATACAAGACAGAATTTATGTAACATAGAGACGTACAATATTCTGTGGGAGCTTAGAAAAAGCAAAGAGCACCTCTTGGGCAAGGTAACAGGCAACAAAAACTTCATAAAGGAGGCAAAAGCTGCACCACAGAAAATTAAAGGACAGTTGTGAACAGCAAACATTGAGAACAATGAGAGAAAATTCAATTTGGAAGAAATTATACAAAGCACCTCGCAGGGAACAAATAAGCCAGTCCTGGAAAAAGGAGAGTAACAAGAGATAAAACTACACAGAAAGGTTGGGCTGGATATGCAGGGGTTAAAAACAGTCAACTGCCCAGAAAACAAACAGTGTGGGATTAATTTAGAATTTTCAGCAGGGTCAGTGACAGAAACAGAGCCATATATCAGAAGATTACAAAACGGGCAGTCGGGAGATACTTCATTCATTAAATCGATATTTAATGCCTTCTAGTGCCAAGTTCTGTTTGGTATTCACAACACGGAGAAGAACAGAATTAAATACATTTTCCTCTTGCCTTGCTGATAACTTGATTGCTTTAAAGGTCAAAAAGGGCCGGGTGCGATGACTCATGCCTGTAATCCCAGCACTTTGGGAGGCTGAGTGGGTGGATCACTTGAGGCTGGAAGTTCTAGACCAGCCTGCCCAACATGGTGAAACCTCATCACTATTAAAAATATAAAAATTAGCCAGGCATGGTGGCAGGCGCCTGTAATCCCAGCTACTTGGGAGGCTAAGGTAGGAGAATCACTTAAATCTGGGAGGCAGAGGTTTCAGTGAGCCAGGACCATGCCACTGCACCCTAGCCTGGGTGACAGAGCAAGACTCTATCTCAAAAATAAATAAATAAATAGCTCAAAAAGTCAAGGGGAGCTGCTACTTTGATCTACTTGGCCATTAAGAAGTGGGTGATGAGGCCAGGTGCAGTGGTTCACACCTACATTCTTAGCACTTTGGTAGACTGAGGTAGACAGATCTCTCTTGAGCCTAGGAGTTTGAGACCAGCCTGGGCAAACAGTAAGATCTCATCTCTTTGAAAAATACACAACAATTAGTCAGGCATGGTGGCACGTGCCTGTGGTCCCAGTATACAGGTGGCTGAGGTAGGAGTATCATTTGAGCCCGGGGAGTTGAGGCTGCAGTGGACCATGATTGCGCCACTGCACTCCAGCCTGAGTGACACAGTGAGACAATGTCTCAAAAAAGAAAAAAAAATAGCCAAGCATGGTGGCTCTTGCCTGTAATCCTAGTACTTTGGGAGGCCAAGGAAGGCAGATACCTGAGGTCAGGAGTTCGAGAATGGCCTGGCCTACATGGTGAAACCCCTTCTCTACTAAAAATACAAAAATTAGCCAGGCGTGGTGGCACATGCCTGTAATCACAGCTACTGGAGGCTGAGGCAGGAGAATCTCTTGAACCTAGGAGATGTAGGTTGCAGTGGGCCAGGATCGCATCACTGCACTCCAGCCAAGGTGACAGAGTGAGAGTCCATCTCAAAAAAAAAAAAAAAAAGAAAAAAAAAAAAAAAGAAAGAAGAAAAAGAGTGAAAGAAAACAGAAAAACCAGAAAGTGTGGGTGACACAAAATAAACATTAGCTCATTAGACTTAAGAAATGCAAATCTTGGCCAGGTGCAGTGGCTGATGCCTATAATCTCAACACTTTGGGAAGTCAAGGCAGGTGGATGACATGAGGTCAGGAATTCGAGACCAGCCTGGCCAACACGGTAAAACTCTATCTCTACTGAAAATACAAAAATTAGCTGGGCATGGTGGCGGGTGCCTGTAATCCCAGCTACTCAACAGGCTGAGGCAGGAGAGTCGCTTGAGCCTGGGAAGCGGAGGTTGAAATGAGCAGAGATCGCACTACTGTATTCCAGCCCGGACACAGAGCAAGACTCAGTCTCAAAAAAAAAAAAAAAGAAATGCAGTTCCACACCTGTCACACTTGAGACTCACAACTATGAAGTCTTCAAGTCCTAAAATGTTAGAAGGTAATAGAGCTGTCATAAAAAGTGATGACAACTGAAGTTGGCAGAAATACAACATGGGGAGCAACTGACCCACCCATGGCTAGGGTGTACTGCACTTTTTTAAAGGGGTAATCAAAATCCTGATGGAACAATGGGACCTAAAAAACGTGAAGTAACTGAAGGTTTGCAGATGCATAAATGAGACTGAACTCTCAAGCAGATGTCACCAATTCAGAAATAAAAGATTAATCTAGCTGGGCATGGTAGTATGCACCAGTAGTTCTAGCTATTCAGGAGGCTGAGGCAGGAGGATTGCTTGAGCCCAGCAGCTTGAGATCAGTCTGAGCAACAGAGTGACACCTCATCTCTATTTTATTAAAAAGATATGGGGAAAAAATTGTTTTAAAAAAAAAAAACAAAGAAAAAGATTAGTCCAGTGACATAATATACGATCTACAGGCCGAATACAGCCCACCAACTATTTTTTAAATAAAGTTTTATTGCAACATGTTTACCTATTCCATGGCATTTAGGGGCCACAGGGACAGACCTGAGAGTTGTGACAGAAACTATACAGCCTGGAAAGCTGAAAATATTTTACTATCTGGCCCTTTATAGAAAACATATGCCAACTTCTAGTTTAAAGGATGGGCTGAAGGTTGAAGAGGGACAGGAAATCCTGCATGGAATTTGCTAAACTCCAAGGTGAGAAATAAGGTTGATTCCAACAAAAATAAAAAGAATCCAGATGTGAGAGAGGGGATGGAGATAAAAGTGTCAGGATTTTGTATATGACCAGATCTACAGACAGAGCAACAGTTAAAACTAATGCTAAAAACAGTGTTGGTAACTGGGAATCACTTATAGTAATGGGAAGAGGAGAAAGAAGTGGTTTGCAGACAGTAAAAAAGAAAAGAAGTACAAGTTAAATATCTCATTTGAGACATATCAATTCGAAACAACACTTAGTCTGGGGGGTATCCATGTAGGCATGTTTAGAGTCCAGCATGAAATGTATACCTGGATCTGAAGAGAGACCACAGCTGGGGATAAAGATGTTGGTGTCTACAGCTGAAGCAGTAAAGTGAGTGAGATCACTAAAAGACAGAAAAGATGAAGAGGAAATAAAAGAGAGTGGAGCACACAGTGACAAGGGACAAGTAACACGAGGCCACAAACACCGTACGCAACAGAAGAAGGAGAGCTAGCAGAGGAACCAAAGCAGCTTATGCTTTGGTCAATCAAGACAACTCCGCTCAAAGACTCAAAAAAGCACTACCGAGGTCAGCAGAGAATCTAAGGGAAGCAACCCAGCAGAGACGATCAACAATTCTGTAAGACTGGATCCAGTTCAGCTGCCACCACTTGCCTTCAGTGGCCCTGCTATGTCTAATTTTAGCAGGACCAAACTAGCAGCCCACATCTGTGGCCTGGGAACCCCTGTCCAGCACTAAATGAGCAAACCACTGGCATCAAAACAATGAAATAAATGTTTACTCTCCCTCTGGCAATGGCAGTGACTGAAGATCCCTTAATAAAAAAGCGCGTAGGTACAGTTTGTTTAAAATGTGCAACTGAGGCCACGGGCAGTGGCTCATCCCTATAATCCCAGCTCTTTGGGAGGCCAAGACAGGTGAATCACCTGAGTTCAGGAGTTCAAGACTAGCCTGGCCAAAATGGCAAAACCCTGTCTCTACTAAAAATACAAAAAACAGCTGGGCATGGTGGCAAGTGTCTGTAATCCCAGCTACTTGGGAGGCTGAAGCAGGAGAATCACTTGAATCTGGGAAGTGGAGGCTGCAGTGAGCCAAGATCATGCCACTCAACTCCAGCCTGGGCAACAGAGCGAGAATCTGTCTCAAGAAAAAAAAAAATGTGCAACTGAGTGTGTAAGATTCTCTCCCTGGGAACATGTTGCATACAAGGAAATGTCACCCAAGCAGAGAACAGTTTCTCCATAAAAAGCATCATAATAATATTTTCTCATATAAAAAGCATCCTGCTAATATTGAACACAGACCGACAGGTCACTTACCGCAGGTAGAGGGCAGTAGAACTGATGAACTGTGTGCATGACGTCCAAGAGCATATTGTGTCCAATAACAAGTTTTCCCTAAAGAAAGGCAAGGTTAGAGAAAAGAATTCTAAATTCAAAATTATACTGGGGTTGAGAATGAAATATATACTTCAGATTCCAAGAGGACTTTGTACTAAACTTGCTTTCTACACTAAAAAAAAAAAAAAAAAAAGTAAAAATAAGCAAACTTGGGCTGGCTTCATTCCTCCTCAAATTTGGAATCCAGAAGGCAAAATGAAAGCTCCAAATGACTTTGATGTCACTGATCTTTTTCTTGAATTTTATTAACTATGCCACCCTCATTGAGTCAGAGGTAGTAAAATTTTGACTGAAAAGCTTTTTTTTTTTAAAGTAAAATCTAGCCAGGCACGATGGTTCACGCCTGTAAATCCCAGTACTTTGGGAGGCCAAGGCAGGCGGATCACAAGGTCAAAAGATCGGGACCATCCTGGCCAACATAGTGAAACTCTGTCTCTACTAAAAAAAAAAAAAAAAAAAAAAAAATACAAAAATTAGCTGGGCGTGGCAGCATGTGCCTGTAATCCCAGTGACTCTTGAGGCTGAGACAGGACAATCACTTGAACCCAGGAGGCAGAGGTTGCAGTGAGCCTAGATCGTGCCACTGCACTCCAGCCTGGCAAAAGAGCAAGACTCCGTTTCCAACAACAACAAAAAAAACAAGTAAAATCTGAAGGCATTGACTCCCTTGAACTGTCAAATAATTTGGGAACAAAACTAAATACAAATTTTAGGACTGTATCCTTTAAGACAACCTACTTCATAAGATACATTCATAACAATACTAAAAGGTAAAAACTAATTTCTAACTATATTAAACAGAACCACATTTCCTATATCATTATGTCAAAATTCATGGGGCATGTTCTTAAATACATTTCCAATAAAAGTCACTGCCTTTCAACCAACTGGAATACAATACATGTGCTGGCAGCCTTCTTCGTGCAATGAGCAACAAATTAGTCCGTTTTGAAAAAAATTAAATTACCAAAATGGAACATCAATGTAGATTTACTCAGCCAGGTGACACCATTTTAACATAAAACATCAGGTTACCACAATGGAGTTTTTTACTATGTCCCAAAGCATGTTCAGTATAACACTGCTTGACTCAACGGACTACACATTAATTATCTGAAATAAATAATCCTACACAAAATCTCCCAAATCTAACAGAGAAGCTGATCTTTTGGCTCGGTATTGGTTCTGAATACCTATGCTATGCTAAAATAAAGAGCATTGATTGAAACCACAGAAAAGATGTGTAGGCAACCCCAAACGGAATGCAAACACTAATAAATGAACCAAACTGCATTATAAATGATTACTATAACCACACTGAAGGTCAAGAAGAAACAAACTAACATGGAAAAGTGCATCGTGACTAGATACTACTATAAGGCTAAAAACAAAAGGAATTGCACGTAAATCATAAATGTTATAATCTCATCGATAAATGTACTTCTTGAAAGGTATGGGTTAGTAGCTCTGAAGCTACTTTATGTGCATACCAGGTTTCAACAGATAAACATAATGGAAGTAACAGGAACTGATTTCTCACTGTTGAGAGAGAAGGTACAAATAAGAAAAGAGAAGAAGCTAAAAATAAGCCATGTGTTATTTTTGTACTAGAATCTGAGTTATCAATATAAAGGCATGGATACACATACATACCCACACGTGTGCGTGTACACACACACACACACACACACACACACTTATTTATTTAGAGACAGGGTCTCACTCTGTTGCCCAGGCTGTAGTGCAGTGGCACCATCATGGCTCACTGCAGCCTCAAACTCCTGTACTTAAGCAATCCTCCCACCTCAGCCTCCCTAGTAGCTTGGGACCACAGACATGTGCCACAGGCATAGCCACTCCTGGCTAATTTCTTAATTTTTTTTTCGAGATGAAGTCTTGCTCTGTTACCCAGGCTGGAGTGCAGTGGAATGATCTCTGCTCACTGCAACCTCCGTCTTCCACATTCAAGAGATTCTCCTGCCTCAGCCTCCTGAGTAGCTAGGATTATAGGTGTGCACCACCACACCAACTAATTTTTGTATTTTTAGTATAGATGGGGTTTCATCATGTTGGTCAGGTTGGTCTCAAACTCCTGACCTCAAGTGATCTACCCATCCTGGCCTCTCAAAGTCCTGGAATTACAGGCTTGAGCCACTGCACCCAGCCAATTTTTACATTTTTTTGTAGAGACAGGGTCTCCTATGTTGCCCAGCTGGTCTTGAACTACCGGGTTCAAGCAATCCTCTCGCCTTGGCCTCCCAAAGTGTTGGATTACAAGGTTGAGCCACCATGCCCAGCTACATACACCTTTATATAGACCCACACACACGTACATAATACAAAGAGACACAGAAATATAGCTGTGTATACACGCCTAGTTCTACATACATATGGTTCTTAACTCTGTCTAGTGAGAGGGCTTATATCACAGCAGCAACCTAGGGCAAGATCTTGGTTTCTAAACATCATTCCCCATTAAAAGGAACCAGACTCTCTCCCTCTTTCTCTTCCTCTTTCTTTCTCTCGTACATTCTTTTTTTTCTTTCTTTCACTCTCACTTTCTTTCAAAAAAAAAGGAACCAGAGATTGGGCACAGTGGCTCACACTTGTAATCCCAGCACTTTGGGAGGCCAAGGTGGGTGGATCACAAGGTCAGGAGTTCAAGACCAGCCTGACCAATACGGAGAAACCCCATCTCAACTAAAAATACAAAAATTAGCCAGGCGTGTGCCTGTAGTCCTAGCTACTCGGGAGGCTAGATCAGGAGAATAGCTTGAACCAGGGAGGGGGAGGTTGCAGTGAGCCAAGATCATGTCACTACACTCCAGCCTGGACAACAGAGGGAGACTCCATCTCAAAAAATGAAAAAACAAACACACAAAAGGAACCAGAGCTCCATGAAGAAGTAATTCATTCCACGGCTGAGCCAGAGAAACTACAAGAATACCAGAAAGCAAGGAAGTGCTCAGAAAAGGATGGGGGCTTGTTGGAAGGACACAGGAGACATGCCAAAGGTGGTACAATTTAAGCAACAAAGCAAACAGTAAAAATACTAGATAAGAATCCGTAGAATTTTAAAAAACCCTTGAGTCCATACTCACATATATAACAACAATTAAATAAACAGGGGAAAGGGCTGGGTGTGGTGGCTTGTGCCTATAATCCCAACACTTTAGGAGGCTGAGGCCAGGGAGACTGCTTGAGCCTAAGAGTTCAAGACCAGCCTGGACAACATGGTTACACCCCTCTCTTCAGAAAGTATATACAAAAAATTAGCCACATGTGGTAGCACACGCCTGTAGTTCCAGCTACTTGGGTGGCCAAGGTGGGAGGACTGATCGAGCCTGGGAGGCAGAGGCTGCAGTCAGCCAGTATACTCCCAGCTTGAGCAACAGAGTGAGACTGTGTCTCAAAATTAAATAAATACATAAATAAACAGGGGAAAAGGACATTTTTTCTTTACAGAAGAATTCCAAGAACAAATGTAGAAAGGACAAAGGAAATACAAACTCGCCATTAGAATACAACGGTGATAACTACCACAGACAAGATACACTGACAAATGATAACATTAGTAGGCAAAGTTTGGTCTCAAAGTATCTCTCCCAAGATATTTATTAACTATAAAGTTAAATGAACCATATAGTTAACTTGACTATAATTTAATGATATAGTTAATTTATTAACTATAAAGTTAATTTCACCTAACACAAATCTAGTGGACATCACCTTAACCAAGTGATCAAGATCAACATCATTAACCATCATTTCTGTGATATTTTTGCTAAACCATACATCCTCAGTTCAGTCACGAGAAAATGTGAGACAAATTCCAACTGCAGTACTTCTGACAAAACCGCAATCAATACACATCAAAAGAATCCAAGTTATAGGTCCGGGCGCAGTGCCTGACGCCGGTAAACTCAATAGTTTGGGAGCCTGAGGCAGGTGGACCACTTGAGGTCAGGAGTTCGAGACCAGCCTGGCCAACATGGTGAATCCTCATCTCTAGTAAAAATAAAAAAATTAGCAGGGCATGGTGGCAGGCGCCTGTAATCCCAGTTACTCGGGAGCAGAGGCAGGAGAATCGCTTCAACCCAGGAGGCAGAACCCAGGAGGCAGAGGGTACGGTGAGCAGTGGAGCCACTGCATTCCAGCCTGGTCAACAGACCGAGACTTCGTCTCAAAAAAAAGAAAAAGTATCAAGGTTATAAAAGACAAAAATAGACTATTAAAGTCTGCAGGAGACAAAGTAAAAATAACAAGGAAATGCAATGTGGGATTCTGGACAGAATCATGAACAAAAAAAGGATGTCGTGGGAAAAGCTGGGGAAATTCAAATAAGATCTTTAGTTCACAATATTGTACCAATATTAATTTCCTGGTTCTGATAACTGGACTATGGTTATGTAAGATGTTAAAATTAGGGGTAGCTGGGTAAGGAATATATAGAAACACTGTACTATTTCTGCAACTTTTCTGGGGGTATAAAATTAGTACAACATAAGTTTTTTAAAAACTACAGAAAACACAGATATACTAACAGTGAGTGAAAAGGAATTTGGTGTGATATAAATTTTTTTAAATTTTTTTTTGGCATGGGCATTACCGGCCAGATGGTGTAATATAAATATTTAAATGCTTACTGCTCACTGCCTTTACAAAGATTAACCATATTAATAATTTTAAGGTAGGCTCGGCACGATGGCTCACACCTGTTCCCAGCACTTTGGGAGGCCGAGGTGGGCAGGTCAGGAGGTCAGGAGTTCAAGACCAGCCTGACCAATGTGTGATGAAACCCCATCTCTACTAAAAATACAAAAATTGGCTGGGCGCAGTGGCTCACGTCTATAATCCTAGCACTTTGGGAGGCCAAGGCAAGTGGATCACCAGGTCAGGAGATCAAGACCATCCTGGCTAACATGGTGAAACCCTGATTCTACTAACAATACAAAAAAATTAGCCAGGCTTGGTGGCAGGCACCCGTAATCCCAGCTACTCAGGATGCTGAGGCAGGAGAATTGCTTGAACCTGGGAGGCGGAGGTTGCAGTGAGCCGAGACTGCATCACTGCACTCCAGCCTGAGCAACAGAGCAAGACTCTATCTCAAAAAAAAAAATTTAAGGTATGGGATTTACACATCTTGTTTTACTTTAGTCAACTTTTATTCAAGACTCAAAAATTTTAAGTGTATGGATCACTAACAAATGGGGCTTTTTTGTAATATGCTTTGGGATGTTGACTGCCAATGGTCAGCAACATGTTACAAATATTCTGTAGAAGATGTCAGAGAAAAGCCAAGAGGTACAGCAAGCTAAGGTATCTGAATGTGTATAAGGTAAACGAATATCCAATCTTGGAAAAGCTGACTAAACTATCATGATGGCTATAAGAGAGCTCAAAACCAACTGATGTACCATAGCTCTGTACCCCAGCTCAATCATAACTACCACTTATCTGAAGTCTGCTGGCTAGGTGTGCACAACATGAGCAAACAGAACCAGAAACTCAACTCTGCTTCTCTAAATACCTGTAATCTTAGCCACTGCTAAAGAGGCTCACACCTTTGTTTCTCTCCAGATCTATCCCAATTTCTTTAATCCCAGCACTTTGGGAGTCCAATGCCGGAGGATTGCTTGAGCTCAAGTGTTCAAGACCAGCCTGGGAAACAGGGTGAAACCCCATCTCTACCAAAAACACAAAAATTAGCCTGATGTGGAGGTGCAGGCCTGTGGTCCCAGCTACTTGAAAGGCTGAGGTGGGAATATCGCTGCATCTCGGGAAGTCAAGGACACTCTAATCACCTCCACTTACTTGATTGAGAGAGAGAGGTCCTCATGAGTAACCCTCTTCTTTTACAAGGCTCTGTAAACCTGTTTATCCCGGAATGAAGACAGCGGGGTGCCTCCCCTCCAGTGCCCCTGTGTTTATAAGTCTGCACCTGGCAGTCAGACAGCATGGAACTCTGAGAGCGTTTCTATGGCCTTAAAGCTTCCCTGATGCAAAGCTTAGCATCTAAGGTACAAGATGATTCCTTCTCCCAGGTCAACTGCTCAAAGAAGAGAATGTCCTAGACTATAGTCAGTTCAGCATCCAAGCAAGCTATCTGTCTGAAACAACCAGCAGCATGACCGAGGTTACCTACGTAAGATTTGGATGCCTGTTTCTTTTTTTTTTTTTTTTTTTTTTTTTTTTTTTTTTTTTAGATAGGTTGTCAGTCTGTCACCCATGCTAGGGTGCAATGGTGCAATCGTGGCTCACTGCAGCTTTGACTTTCCAAGCTCCAGCAATCCTCCCATCTCAGCCACCCAAGTAGCTGGGACCACAGGCATGCACCACCACACCAGGCTAATTTTTGTATCCGTGGTAGAGACGGGATTTCACCATGTTTCCAAGGCTGGTCTTGAACTCCTGAGCCCAAGCAATCCACCTGTATCGGCTCCCCGAGATACTGGGATTACAGACATGAGCCACCATGCCTGGCCACCTGTTTTCAGAAAGGCCTCGCAAAGCAAGGAAAAACACCCATCATATCTATCATAGAGCACCCTAGCAAATTTACACAAACGGCCAATATCTTTGTAAAACTTATCAAATACTATTAAGAATAAAATTCAATTACATTTATGCAGCACTAAACAAAGACATTATTATTTTTATCCCCTAGATTCTTCTACTTAGGGAACAAAACACGTTCAGTCAAATATCGGATTGTTTCTCTTCTTATTCCTTACTTTCTTATTTGACATCTTGCTGGTTTTGAGAATAACCCTTGGTTTTCATGTTGCCATATAAGGACAACATAGTGTAACCTTCCTATGCATTTTTCAAGCAAGGCTCTCTGAAAAATGATTTGAATATAATTCAGCAATTATGTGTCACCAAGTGCATTATAACAACAGTCTATCTTGATGAAGTTCTAACTTCTTCCTCCATACCAGGTAAACATTCTAAATGAGAAGAAATGATTAATCTGCAATAATTAGATACTTCACCAGAAATAGTAAGTTCTGCAATCTCACTAAAAAGTCCGGCTCACTTACCGAATTAGCAATGGCGTGAATGACTCTAGAAAATCCCACAGCATCATTCAACTCCTCCTAATTAAAAAAATATATACATATATGTATTGATATGTAAACATTCCTTACGTGCATGAATTTTAAAAAACCAACCCCCAAAAAAACACTCAAATTTTTTATCAGGTTAGACAGCTTTAGTTTCCTGTGCTTTGCACCTATCTTCCCATACATCTACATCTAAAATGATCTACATATATACTCTTCTTCTATTTTAGAAAGTAGAATGAACAAACGGAAAATTATTCATTAGTTACTAAAACAACAATGCTTAGGGTTTACCCATTACTTCACCGAATTCTTTAAAATTTCCAAGTCTTTCAAGGTGTCCTAAAAACACTAACTTGGCCGGGCGCAGTGGCTCACGCCTGTAATCCTAGCACTTTGAGAGGCCGAGGTGGGTGGATCACCTGAGGTCAGGAGTTCAAGACCAGCCTGGCCATGATGGTGAAACCCCATCTTTTAAAAAAAAAAAAAAAGAAAGAAAGAAAAAAAACCACTAATTTAAAAAGTTGCCACCTGCAGGCTAAACTCAATAACACATTCAATTGTGAGGAAACCCATCTGACAGTTAACTGATCAAATCAAGCATTTTCATAATTCTTGATTTTTTTTTACTTGAAAAATACATTTTTACAAAATTCTCCCACCCCACCCACCTTCTTCTCTCCGATTTTCTTTCCAGTACTATTGAAAAAGGCTCAGTGTCTCTCCTATCTTGAAAACCTCCCTTCCTCTAAGCTCTCTCCAACTACTATCCCTTCTACTTGTTTCATCAAAGCTAACTTGCTTGAAGGACTTCTCCAGTTTAACTCCCAGGTGCTCCCAGCCCTCTGGCTTCACGCTCGCTGAAATTGTTCACCTCCCTAAAACTAACCCCAAGACTGATCAGGCGCGGTGGCTCACACCTGTAATCCCAACACTTCAGGAGGCAGAAGCGGATGGATCACTTGAGGTCAGGATTCGAAACTACCCTGACCAACATGGTGAAACCCTGTCTGTACTAAAATGCAAAATTACCCAGACATGGTAGCAGATGTCTGTAAGCCCAGCTACTCTGGAGGCTGAGGCAGGAGAATCCCTTGAACCTGGGAAATGGAGGTCGCAGTGAGCCAAGATCATGCCACTGCACTCCAGCCTGGGCAACAAGAACGAAACTATGTCTCCAAAAAAAAAACTAACCCAAGACTATGAAGTATTTGCAAGAATGTAGAGAAACTGGAACCTGTGCAATGCAGATGAAAATGTTAAATAACGCAGCTGCTAAAAAAAAAAAAACAGTATAGAGGCTTCCCCTAAAAAGAATTCCCATATCACCCAGCAATTCCACTTCTGGGTATATACACCAAAGAACTGAAAGCAGGGACTCAAATACGTATTTGTACATCTGAGTTCAGAAAAGCATTATTCACAATAGTCAAAAGCAACCCAAGTGTCTACAAACAAGCAAATAAACAAACAAAATGTGATCTAGCCATACAACGGATTGTTATTCAGCCTCAAAAAGGAAAGAAATTCTGACACATGCTATAACATGGGTGAACCTTGAGGACACTATGCTAAGAGAAAAAAGCCACTCAGAGAAAGACAAATACTATACTTACATGAGGTACTCAGAATAATCAAATTTGTATGACAGAAAATAGAATAGTGGTTGCCAGGGGCTGGGTGGCAGGGATGGAAGATGGGGAGTTGCTTGATGAGTACAGAGTTTCAGTTCTGAGAGATGAAGAGAATTATGGAGATGGATGGTGGTGATGATTGCACAGCAATGTTAAAGTACTTGACATCATTGAACTGTACACTTAATAGTAGTTAAGATGATAAATTTTGTTATGTATATTTTACCACAATTAAAAGTTGGTTTTTTTGGGCCAGGTGCAGTGGCTCATGCCTGTAATCCCAGCACTTTGGGAGACCAAGGCAGGCAGATCACCTGAGGTCAGGAATTTAAGACCATCCTGGCTAACATGGTGAAACCCTGATTCTACTAACAATACAAAAAAATTAGCCAGGCGTGGTGGCAGGCACCTGTAGTCCCAGCTACTCGGGAGGCTGAGGCAGGACAATCGCTTGAACCCAGCATGCAGAGGTTGCAGTGAGCTGAGATTTTTTTGTTTTTGAGACAGAGTCTTGCTGTGTTGCCCAGGCTGGAGTGCAGTGATGCGATCTCAGCTCACTGCAACTTCCATCTCCCAGGTTCAAGCAAATCTCCTGCCTCAGCCTCCTGAGCAGCTGGGACTACAGGCACACATCACTGCACCTGGCTAATTGTTTTATATTTTTAGTAGAAAAAGGGAAAAATTGTTTAAATTGTAGTTTAAAAAACTACTGCCAGGGCTGAATCTAACAGCCATGTCTCAGTCCTAACCCCTACTGGGGATCTGACACTGCTGACTGCCCCTTTTTCTCTCTTCCCTTGGCTGTGTGTCACCATAATCTGGTATGTTTTGTTGACTTCTGCCTATCATTTAAATTCTGGTGATCCTCAGGATTCTGCCATAGAGCCTCTTCTCATTCCTCAAGCATTCCGCAGGTACTCTGATCCAGTCCCAGTTTCTCTCCCAATGACAATCATGCCTAGCCCTCACCCGCTCCGGTGCTCAACACGGGTAAACCTGCTAACAGGACATCCACCCTTGCATATCCTAGAAACACCCAAAACCGGCTGGGCATGGTAGCTCTCGCCTGTAATCCCAGTGGGCGGATCACCCGAGGTCAGGAGTTCAAGACCATCCTGGCCAACATGGTGAAAGCCTGTCTCTACCAAAAATATAAAAATTAGCCACGCATGGTGGGGGGTGCCTGTAATTCCAGCTACTTGGGAGGCTAAGGCAGGACAACTGCTTGAACCCGGAAGGCGGAGGTTGCAGTGAGCTGAGATCGTGCCATTACACTCCAGCCCAGGTGACAGAAGCGAAAAGCCGTCTCAAAAAAAAAAAAAAAAACCACCCTAAACCTCATTAGGTTAAAACCAGAACAGAACATCTTTTTCCACTCTGGGGGAACATCTTTTTCTACTCTAGGGGACGCCATGGTGCCCTGGTGGCCTTGCATGAATCAAAACTGGCCACGCAGGTAAAGGCTAATCTGTGTCTTGGCCACAGACTCATCTGCATCTTGGCAGAACACATCAGGAGGGAAGGGTGGGAGGCAGAGCCTTCTAAGGAGCTGCTATGAGGCCAACTCCCACCCACTTCCCTCTCATGAAAGTTCCTCATGGCCTCCTGGAAGGCTGTCCAGAAACAGTTCCTTATTGCCTCCTGGGTTCTGAGGAGGTGTGGGGCTCTGCCTCACCCTCTCAGAAGAGGGCTGCAGAACATCAAAGCCCTGAGCTGCGGCCTAGAACTGGTTCCTTAGTGAAGCCACATCCCACAACGCATGCTGCAGTCATCTGGCAACATTTTGTTTTTTGAGACAGTGTCTCACTTGTCGCCCAAGCTGGAATGCAATGGCATAATCTCGGCTCACTGCAACTGCAACTTCTGCCTCCCAGGTTCAAACAATTCTCCAGCATCAGCCTCCCAAGTAGCTGGGACCACAGGCGCACGTCACTGCAACTGGCCTCTAACTGGCAACTTGTGTTTTCGCATTGTCCTTTTTAGTATGTGGGACAGGGACCACAGGCAGCACCTTTTGCTAATCTTTCTGCATGTAGGTAATATGCTGTCTGCCAAAGTGGCTCACTGTATCTTACTGGTTGAGTCAATTAGGAGTGACCCTGCCTTATGTGCACATGAACACGACATTCATCCACATGCAAACCCACTCCTCTCTGCTCCACCTTTCCCCCGGATCGACGTCACTCCAGTCAACCCCTCCAAGTGAACAGAATATAATCTACCCTGTTGTGCAAGTATCTGCTATGATTATCTTCCTCCCTCCCCCTTCCTCCTCCACCACTCACATCCAGTCACAAATTCCATGGATTCTACTTTCCAAATATCTCCAGATTCCATCTACACTGCTACTAACTATCCTATGCCAGGTCACCATCTCTTAGCTAGGTTACTCCACAGCTTAACTGGTCTCCTGCCTCCAGTCTTACTCACTTGAAACCATTCTTCACACAGCAAGCGGTGATGTTCCAATAATACAATATAAGTATGTCATCCTCATTTGTTGGAACATGTGCTCTGAACTTGGTTTTAGGAAAACTAGTTACTATACATGAATTTGAACATGGCAGTATTAGTTAAAGGGCAGTAACGCTCAGGGACACACAAGCTAAATGAGAATCAAGAATACTTTTTTCAAGACTGGTTTAAGTGGACACTGGTCAACAGTGATGTCAGACTCACTTTGCTGGCTACGTCTCATGCTTAAACTTAACTTCCCCTTATTCTAGTCCAGGTTTTGCTGCCAATTCACTTGTTCTATCTATGAAAGAAACTTACTTCATCAAATTGAACCCAACATATGATTTGAAATAGGAAGAAATCAGTATTTATGTTGCCATTTCTCATCCCCTAAGAATTAACATAGCCCAATTACCTGTTCTTTGGCATGTTTCTGCTGTTCTCTTCTTTTGCGTTCTTCTTCATCTACTTTGCTTATAACTATATATCGCTCCTTCTAAAAGACATAAAACAGATACACAATTTTCTTCTTTTTTTTTTTTTCGAGATGGAGTTTCACTCTTGTTGCCCAGGCTGGAGCGCAACAGCACGATCTCAGCTCACTGCAACCTCTGCCTCCCTGGTTCAAGCGATTCTCCTACCTCAGCCACCATGCCTGGCTAATTTTTTGTATTTTTAGTAGAGACGGTGTTTCTCCATGTTGGTTAGGCTGGTCTCAAGCTCCCAACTTCAGGTGATCCACCTGCCTTGGGCTCCCAAAGTGCTGGGATTACAGGCATAAGCCACTGCGCCCCACCACAGATATACAATCTTTTAGAGGCAACTTAATCCAAAAAAACTCAAGAGTTCTGCTACCATTAGAATTTTTTTTTTTTTTGAGACAGTCTCACTCTGTTATCCAGGTTGGGGTGCAGTGGCACAATCTCGGCTCACTGCAACCTGTGCCTCCAACATTTCAAGCAATTCTCCTGCCTCAGCCTCCAGAGTAGCCGAGATTGCAGATGCACACCAACGCACCCTGCTAATTTTTATATTTTTAGTAGAGACGGGGTTTCGCCATGTTGCCCAGGCTGGTCTCAAACTCCTGACCTCAGGTGATCCACCCACTTTGGCCTCCCAAAGTGCTGAGATTACAGGCATGAGCCCCCATGCCCAGCCAGAAGTTACAATTTTTGTAACTGCAAACTTTTTTTTGAGGTAAGTTATCACTCCCATCACTCACGTTCGAGTGAGTGGCATGATCACGGTCACTGCAGCCTTGAATTCCTGGGCTCAGGTGATCCTCCTTGAGCAGCTGGGACTACAGGCATGAACCACTATGCCTGGCTAATTTCTTTTTAGATTTTTAGTAGAGACAGAGTTTCACCACATTGTCCAGGCTGGTCTCAAACTCCTGGGCTCAAGTGACCTGCCCATCTCCGCCTCCCAAAGTGCTGAGATTACAGGCCTGAGCCACTATGCCCAGCCACTGCACATTCTTTCAGGAGCCAAATACAACAGAAAATACTCTGAAATGCCAATAAGTTTGAACTGATGCATTACAAACCAAATTTTGTCTCTGTGTTTTGATGACATTTTCCTGTGGCTTACTAATTCAACCCAACAGACATCAGTTAAAAATATCAACAGACTGTGAGAATAAGACATTTCCTTTAACAAATACTAAAAAAGTTATGTTGCATTGGAACATCAATTTCTGAGTAGTTTTAATGAAAATTTTTATATGTTGTATTAACATAAAAAACTTACATATATGTTATATGCTGTATTAACATAAGAAAAAAGAGTTAACATAGCCCAATTACCTGTCCTTTTATTTTCTGAGATGGAGTTTCACTCTTATTGCCCAGGATGAAGTGCAACACCGTGATCTCTGCTCACCGCAACCTCCACCTCCCGGATTCAAGCAATTCTCCTACCTCAGCCTCTCAAGTAGCTGGGATTACAGGCATGCGCCACCACGCCCAGCTAATTTTTTGTATTTTTAGTAGAGACAGGGTTTCTCCATGTTGGTCAGGCTGGTCTCAAACTCCTGACCTCAGGTGACCCACCCGCCTCGGCCTCCCAAAGTGCTGGGATTACAGGCATGAGCCACCACCCTCATGCCACTCGGATTTTTCTGCTAATGTGTCAGGTAACTAGTGCTTTCTTTCTCACATATATTTTGCATCTACTAAAGATAAATCATCTATCAATATTGTTTTTCTACCTTATTTAATCTCTAATTTTATACCTGACTTAAGAGCAACAACCAATTATAAAATTCAAACACTGCAGAAGGAACCCACTACTAGCCACCCGCTACCCATCACAATTCTATCAGTATACCCTGCATACCTAGGACAATAGCTATGCTTACAACCCAAATTCTAAAATTTAATTTTACCTGCCCACACAACACGAAGCCATTTTTTCATATGTACCATTATAGCTTTCTGCCATAGTAAGAATACGAACTAACATTTGTATACTTTCAAGTTTATAAGGCATCAGTTCCACTTACCCACAGGATCACCATAAAAAGACTATGAAACAGGTATACATCACTAGTATCATGCTCAGCCCCAATGTTCAGAAGAGGAAAATGAGGTGTAAAGAAGTCAAATGACTTGCCCTTGGTTACCCAGCTCATAACAAGCAGAGACAAGGTACAAATTCTGACTTTCACCACATTAGGTACTGGGCGCGGTAGCTGAGGCCTGTAATCCAGCACTCTGTGAGGCTGAGGTGGGCGGACTGAGCCCAGGACTTTGAGACCAACCTGGGCAACAGGGCGAAACCCTGTCTCTACTAAAAAAGAAATAAAAAATTAGCCAGTCATGGTGGCCTGAGCCTGTAGTCCCAACTTGGGAGGCTGAGGTAGGAGGCTCACCTGAGCCCAGGAAGTCCAGGCTGCAGTGAGCCATAATTGCCCCACTGCACTCCAGCCTGGGCCATCAGAGCAAGACCCTGAGAAAAAACAAAAAACAAAAAAATGAAACCTGTATCAGTGTAACAACGCATGTGCTTAATGTTAGCCCTAGATAATTCTTGGGGTTACCTTTTCAGTTTCTAAAGTCTCAACATGAATGCCTTTTGGATACCTAAAAAGGAAAAAAAAAATAGTATCAGTAGATGAGTCAATGACAGCTAAAATCCAAAGTATTTTATAAGCAACTATCCAGTTATAAATTATGTGAAATAAGCTTTATTAAATATGAAATAATTGTCACTAAAATGGAGACTTTACAGAACATTTATTTTATAACATTTCAGCTGTTAAATGTTTCCTTATCCCTGCTCTTAAATACATAAACACAGATTTGACTTCAAATTAATTTTTTTAGGACTTAGGCATTTTCGAAAATGTCCTGCATCTCTCAAAATACAGTCAACTCATCACCACAGAGTCAAATCTTGCTTCCAAATATACAAATGTCTGTTTCTTAACTGAAATTTTGAGAGTCTTTTTATTTTATTTTATTTTATTTTATTTATTTTATTTATTTTATTTTATTTTTTTGACACAGAGTCTCGCTCTGCCACCCAGGCTGGAGTACAGCGCCGCTATCTCAGGTCACCGCAACATCTACCTCCGGGCTCAAGCGATTCTCCTGCCTCAGCCTCCCAAGTAGCTGGGATTACAGGCATGTACCACCATGCCCGGCTAATTTTTGTATTTTTAACAGAGATGGAGTTTCACCATGTTGGCCAGGCTGATCTCAAACTCCTGACTTCAGGTGATAATGCCCGCCTCCTCCCAAAGTGCTGGGCTTACAAAAGTGAGCCACTGCACTAGTAAGCCAACCTAAAAGTCTTTTTAGATTGCATGGGGCACATAAAGAGGAGGTTTTAGATAGCCAACTCTGCTGTAGTTTCGCATGGTATTAACAGTTCACATCTAAAAGGAAGGTAAAATTATGGTAAAAAATTAAAAAACAAATAAAGAAACATGCAACTTCATCACAGAACATGACCCAGAAAAAAAAAATAAAACAATAATTAAAAAAAAAACCAGTTTGCATCACCCAAGGAGGAGAGGGATCTGGAATGCAGGTGGAGTGGGCTGCAAGGACGACGCAACAGGAAAGGAGTGTGGGCAACTAAACAGCCCTTTCCTATTGTGTTCAAAGTATATTCCCAGTATACAATTGGGATTGTATGTCATGTCACTGGTAGATTGCTGTCATGTCACTGGTAGATTCCAGTAGAAGAACAAGGTCCCCAAAGTCAAATGGAAATGTCCACCTGTCTATGTCAATGTTCAATTTCTGAGTTGAAGACCCATCTGCAAACACAAGGAAAACATCCTTGGAAAAATACACATACAAAAGTCTGGATGTTATTTCAGGGGATTCACAGACTTCCTGAAACCCATCCATAGTCTCAACCAAAGTTAAGAACTCTTGCTTTACCAAAAGCATTCATCTGAGTATTTCCTAGGTCTGAAAACCAAATATTTATCTATCGTATACCCCCTAAAGGAAAAAAACACTACCAATCCACAGCTTAATGGATGCGCCAAAGTGATAATTTCTTGTTTGTTTGTTTTTGAAACAGAGTCTTGCTTTTGTCATCCAGGCTGGAGTGCAACCGCACAAACATAGCTCACTGCAACCTCCGCCTCCTGGGTTCAAGCAATTCTCCTGCCTCAGCCTCCTGAGTAGGTGAGATTATAGGCATGTGCCCCCATGCCCGGCTAAATTTTGTATTTTTAGTAGAGATAGGATTTCGCCAGGCTGGTCTTGAACTCCTGACCTCATGATCCACCCACCTCAGCCTCCCAAAGTACTGGGATTACAGGCATGAGCCATTGTGCCCAGCCCAAAGTGATAATTATTTTAAAAGGCTTTAAAATATCTATTAAAAAACTATTACTATTACTATAATATCTATTAAAATATCTATTAAAAAACAGTAACAAAAAAAAAAATTAAGTGGGTATTCAACTTAAGAAAGTAGGGGGAACTTGGTGTGGTCAAAACACTGAGAACTGCAGAATTTCAAAAAGAAAATGAGAGCTAAGAGATTACATTTAGTCTTTAAATTCTGGGTCCCCCACAGAGCTCCTGCATACAATATAAATACTTACTTCCAGCTCAAAGTCTGATAAATTAGTTTTCTTTGGAACCTACAAAATACAAAAGAAAAGTTATTTATTTTGGCTCATTAGAAGTCGACATGAACTCATCAAGCATTTGTTGAGAAGGATTTCACTTTTTAAAAAGAGACTTCATTAGAACTGACAGGTAATTTGCAAACAAAAATAGTTAGGTTATTAGAGGTGGGGAGACTTCCTCATCACTTGTCTTTTAAGATTTTCTTTAATATTATTATACTGCTTTTATATAAGAGGTAGAAGTTCTTGCCTAATCAAAATATTGCTTCCTACAGCTGCATAAAGAGTTTAAAGTAGACAGATGCATTACAACACTTGTGAAGCTCCCCACAAAGTAAAAGGAAAAAAAGACATTCACGTTACTGACTCTTTGAAATGCTAATGTTTTTTGAACACAGAGAGAAATGAAAAACGCAGCAGTAGCCTGAAAGTCAATTCTTTCTTCTGAAGCCTTCATGTGTTAAGTGCTCCTCAAGGCCAAAGTAATTATGACAATTTTGGGCATAACTTCAAGGTTGCACAACAACTTTCTCCACTCCAGGTACAAGACAAAGCATTCATTCAGTGTCTCTGTATACACAGTCTTCCTCACTGTGTAATGCTAAAGTTAGTGTTTAATTCTTGAGAACATACCAATAATAAAAAGACTATTTATAAAGGTGTTTTTAAAAGACTAGATGCATCAAATGCCACAAATCATCTACCTTTCCAAAAAAAATAACATGCAGAAATGTTCAGGACAACTAACCCAGTACATGGCTCTAAATCCAAGTTCTTGTTTTCTTCACTTTGTAATAAATCTTCTATTTTCTCTCTGAGGAATTAGAATAGACCACGAATCATCAGTACCTTTAAGGAACGAAGTCATCAACCAAGAAAATAATCACAACCAAAACCAGTCTACATACAAGAACATGTGACAATGTAATTCTACCAAATTACCCTGGAACTTTTAGTTCAAAGATTCTTTTTTTAAATGCTTTATTTTAGGCCAGGCACAGTAGCTCACACCTGTAACTCCAGCATTTTGGGAGGCTGAGACAGGCGGATCATGAGGTCAAGAGATCAAGACCATCCTGGCCAACACTGTGAAACCCTGTCTCTACTAAAAATACAAAAATCAGCTGGACGTGATAGCGCATGACTGCAGTCCCAGCTACTCAGGAGGCTGAGGCACAAGAATCACTTGAACCCGGGAGGCGGAGGCTGCAATGAGCCAAGATCACGTCACTGCACTCCAGCCTGGCAACAGACAGAGACTGCATCTCAAAAAAAAAAAAAAAAAAAAAAAGCTTTATTTTGAGCCAGGCAGGGAATCCCAGTACGTTGGGAGGTCAAGAGGGGAGGATCATTTGAGGACAGAAGTTTGAGACTAGCCTGGGCAACATACTGAAAGCCCCTCACTACAAAAAATAAATTTTAAAAATTAGCTGAGCATGGTGCAATGTAACTGTGGTTCCAGCTACTTCAAAGCCGAGATGGGAGGATCACCTGAGCCTGGGAAGTTGAGGCTGCAGTGAGCCATGATGGTGCCACTGTACTCCAGCCTGGGCAACAGAGTGAACCCCTGTCCCAAAAAATAAAATGAAACAAAAAATCTTCATTTGGCATATTTTTTCAGAGAAGAGGGTTACTGCACTTATTAATTAGTGACAACTTCTCAAGGACTTGTAAATACAAGTGATTTAATTTTTGACTTTCCCAGTAAAATGTTTATCAGCATAACCATTTTATATAGCAAGACTAGACACTTGTCCAGCATTACATCTGCCTGTCGGAACCTTTACTGCAAGTAAAGAGAATATGGACATGCTGCAGGCTAGATGGGCCGGATCCACTCCTCTACCTTTGAGGACATTGGACAGTGGCTGTCAGGTATTCAGTCCATGCAAGGTTTAAAATTCAGCTGATTAGCATTTAAAAAACAAGAAAAGGGGCTGGGCAATGGCTCACTCCTGTAATCCTAGCATTCTGGGAGTCCAAAGGAGGAAGATCCCCTGAGCTCAGGAGTTTGAGATCAGCCTGGGAAACACAGTGAAATCCATCTCTATTAAAAAAAAAAAAAAAAAAGTCCAGGCAGGTCACCACAGACTGAAATCTATTGCCTAGTGACATGTAGCAAGTCCAAGTACAATACACAGAACTCTGTTTACAATTTGCTGCTGTTGCACAAATTTGAATACGCTGGCTAGACATGCTGGTCTATGCCTTTAATCCTAGCACTTTGGGAGGCTGAGGCAGGCAGATCACTACAGGCCACAAGTACGAGAAGTGTGGCCAACGTGGCAAAACCCCGTCTCTACTGAAAATATAAAAATTAGCTGAGCATGGTGGCGCATGCCTACAATCCCAGCTACTCAGGAGGCTGAGGCACGAGAATTACTTAAATCTGGAAGGCAGAGGTTGCAGTAAGCTGGGATCACCACCACTGCACTCCAACCTGGGCAACGGAGCGAGCCTCTGTCTCAAAAAAAAAATTTTTTTTTAATATGCCACAGTGATATCCTGCCATTCACAACATCACACCTGTGTGTATACTATGTTTGTACAGCACAGGTTTGAGATATAACTGCTTGTCATGCCCCAATATACAGCACACAATGCACATTTAGTTTTAGTTTAGAACTTACACCACTTGGTCAATAAACTTCTTTTGATCCTCAGGAATCGTGACAGGACACTTTGAAGTGTTAGGAGAAACGTAGGACAGTGCTCCTGCACCATTCGCCTGTGAACGTTTTTCATCATATTGCTCTCTTAACTGTCTTTCTTCTTCCTGATTTAAATACGGAATCCCTAAACATGATTTTAAAAAGAATCCATTAGCAGAAGTAACTGTTTAAAATAAAATTTGTTTAACAAACAGAGTCTAAATTACTCAAGAAAAATTTACCATATTTAACTACATCTCAAAAAATGAACAGAAAGGCAAGTGATTTTGAAATGTGTTTATTCATTCATTCATCCATTCATTCAGTCTTCTTTCAAGAAATATTTATCTGGCACTTATGCTGTGCCAAAGCATTATATTAGGCACTGGGGAATGAAGAGTGACAAGATGATGCCTCCTGCTCTGTACTGAAGGGAACTACTTCTGACAAGATGATCAGGAAAGTCAGGGAAAACCCAAAGGATGAGGTCCGAAAGGAACTACAGAAGAGTCCTTTGGGTAGGGGAAACAAGTATGAATACCCAGGTGAAAATGGCTTCGACTGTTTCAGTAGCAGCAAGGAGCTGGTGTGGCCAGAATGTCATGAGCAAAAACGGAAAGGTACAGCATCAGCTTGGAGAGAGTATGGCACAAGATTCTGTAGATCCCCACAGGCTGGGATAAGAAATGTATGTTAGTCTAACAGTGACTGGACACCATTAGAAGATTTTAAGCAAGATAATTACTTTATCTGCATAATGCTTTAAAGGCCATGATCACTACTCAGAGTGGAAGTTAGGAAACAAGTTAGGAGCAATTTTCCAGGCAAGAGACAACAGCTCAGATCAGAGGTCAGCAAACTTTTCGTTTTGTTTTGTTTTGTTTTGAGACAGAGTCTCACTGTGTAGCCCAAGCTGAAGTACAATGGCACAATCTCAGCTCACTGCAACCTCTGCATCCCAGGTTCAAGCAATTCTCCTGCTTCAGCCTCCTGAGAAGTTGGGATTACAGGTGCCCACCATCACACTCAGCTAATTTTGTATTTTTATTAGAGACAAGTTTTCACCACGTTGGCCAGGCTGGTCTTGAACTTGTAACCTCAGATGATCTGCCCGTCTCAGCCTCCAAAAGTGTTGGGATTACAGGCGTGAACCAACACACCCCTCTGGACATTTAAAATTGTCTAAGGGGATACACAAATTAAAAGGTACAGTTACAAGCCTATAGCTTAAGAAAAAGGTGTTGAGAGATAAATTTAGTTATCATTGAGATATGGGTGGTATTAAAAGCCATGAGGGCAGGGCACGGTGGCTCGCACCTGTAATCCCAGAACTTTGGAAGGCCGAGGTGGGCAGATCACCTGAGGTCAGGAGTTTGAGATGAGCCAGACCAACATGAAGAAATGCCACCTCTACTAAAAATACAAAATTAGCTGGGCATGGTGGCGCATGCCTGTAATCCCAGCTACTTGAGGGGCTGAGGCAGGAGAATCGCTTGAACCTGGGAGGCGGAGGTTGTGGTGAGAGATCACGCCACTGCACTCCAGCCTGGACAACAACAATGAAACTCTGTCTCAAAAAAAAAAAAAAACACCAAGGGAGGCCGGGCGCAGTGGCTCACACCTGTAATCCCAGCACTTTGAGAGACTGAGGAAGGAAGATCACTTAAAAGGTCAGGAGTTTAAGACCAGCCTGCCCAGCAAGGTAAAATCCCCTCTTTACCAAAAAGTACAAAAATCAGCCAGCCATGGTGACACGCACCTGTAATCCCAGCTACTCAGAAGGCTGAGGTGGGAGAATCAAGTGAACCTGGGAGGTGGAGGTTGTGCTGAGCCATGACCATCAGGCTACTGTACTCCAGCCTGGGCTACGGGGTGAGGCTCTGTCTCAAAACAACAACAACAACAACAACAACAAAGACGATGAACATGGAAAACCACCATTGGTCTGTAATAATTGCCTGAAGCAAGAATTCTCAATGGATGCTAAAACTAACTGGCAGAAAACATGGTCCAAGTTAACATCACCAGTAATGGGACAAATGACAAATGTGCCTCATGGTATGATACACTGAGAAGGACACACATAGAGGAGAAGCAGGGAAGGCAACAGACAGTGAAAAAGCAATGGAAGTCAACACATTGCTGAAACAGGTACTACAGCAAGTGAATTAGAAGCACAAGAAGTAGTGCTCTCAAACAAAGAAACATTAAAACACTAAAGACAACAAATGAGGCCAGGAACAACAGCTCATGCCTATAATCCCAGAGCTTTAGGGGGCTGTGACAGGAATACTGCTTGAGCCCAGGAGTTTGAGACTAGCCTGGACAATATAGTGAGACTGTCTCTACAAAAAATATAAAAATTAGCTGGGCATGATGGTATGCACCTATGGTCCCCACTCACAGAAGGCCGAGGGGGGAGAATCACTTGAGCCCTGGAGGTCAAGGCTGCAATGAGCCGTGAATGTGCCAGTGGACTACAGCCTAGTGACAAAGTGAAACCCTGTCTCAAAACAGAAAAAAAACAGATCGTAAGTGAGAGGTGCAGTTTTTGACCTCAAGACCCATGACACTGCCATTGGTATAGAGGACTGAAGAGAGACAGAAGACTGCTGACCACCTGGTCAAGAAACAGACCAGAGCATTTGCTGGTTATCCTTGTAGATACTGACGTCACCCAGAGAGGGGCGGGGTGGAGAGAATGATAATGCACCAAAGCCAAGGGTATGATGCACACTGCACTTACAGGAGTCAGCACAGAGAGGGGCTGCAGAGCTGATGACAGCCCTGAGAATGGTAGCACCTGTATAAAAGAAAATTCAGGTGTCTGAAGGTGGCATAGGGAAACAAGGAGGACCCCTAGCACAGTTTGGCCAGAGGAAAACAAGAGTAGAGGGAAAAGCACCAAGGATAGTGAAAGCTGCAGGGGGAGTCCAACAAGAGGAGTCACCTGGTTTCCTTCCAGACTAGGAAATCAAAGGAACTTGAGAGAACACTACTGAAAGAAAGGGGCCTGACATTTTTACAGATCCTGAATGGAAAGGCTTGAAAATGGAGAGATTTACAGAGTATCAACAACAGCATGGGATGAGGCTTGGTAATATGGATGACCTGGGAGTCCTGATTGTTGTGACTAAAATATTCCAGGGCATGACTATACAACAAGAGGAGGCATATTCCAATCTGGCTGTTTTTCTTCATTTATGAAAACAAAACAAGTTAGAAACTATACAGATAGAGTGGTTCTTTCAAGAGATACTTGCACTAGTCTGATACAGTGCTCTAAATGTATTTGGAACTTCTATTTTATAATGGCTTTCAGAGTCAAGTATGAGACGAATAAAAAAAATTTTTCTAATTCCCAAACTGTATTGCACTGTTGGTTCAGTCACTATCTGAGGCAGTTTTGGCTCAAAAAAAGTTTGTTTTTATTACCTCCAAAGATCAAAATCAATAAAAATTAAGATGCAGCACCACTGAAGCAATTAATAAACAACATGGGCCGGGCCTGGTGGCTCATGCCTGTAATCCTAGCACTTTAAGTCAAAGGTGAATAGAACATTTGAGGTCAGGAGTTCAAGACCAGCCTGGCCAACATAGTGAAACCCGTCTCTACTAAAAATACATAAATTAGCTGGGCATGGTGGCATGAGTCTGTGGTCTTGACTACTTGGGAGGCTGAGGCACGAGAATCACTTGAACCCATCAGGCAGAGGCTGAAGTGAGTTGAGATCACATCACTGCACTCCAGCCTAAGCAACACAGTGAGAATCTGTCTCAAAAAAATAAAATAAGCCAATATGGTATGGGTACTGAACACCTTGCAAAGAGGTTCTGCTGAGAAGAGGAGAATTCACTTTAAGCCCATGTACTTTTCTTGAAAAAATTCAGTATTTTTGCTGGGATAAATCTCCTTCCTTCCTTCATTCATTAATTTTACATTCACTATGGGGGAAAAAAATTTATGTAAATAATTAAATTAAAATATTGCCCTTCTACGTACTTAATACCACTGGAAAAACCACAGTCTTTCCCAAACACTTTTAGAGAAATAAATGAAGAGGAAGGAAAACCAATCTGAAACACTCTGATGTCCGGTACTCATGCACCCATTTATGCATCAAATATTTGGTGGTCACCTCCCTGACACAGAAGGGAAATCATGCATGCAAGGGGATGTGAAATGAATGAGACACAGTCCCTTCCTCAGGTGCTCCCCAGGCCATCCCCCTCACAAGTCAGTCATTATCAATCGTGCAGTCTCTGCACTTTTCTTCTTCCAGGATAAACTAAGAAACAGTCTCCAACTATTAAAAAAGCAACAGGCAGCCAGGTGCGGTGGCTCACGCCTGTAATCCCAGCACTGTGGGAGGCCGAGGTGGGCAGATCACAAGTTGAAGAGATCAAGACCATCCTGACCAACATGGTCAAACCCCGTCTCTACTAAAAATACAAAAATTAGCTGGGCGTGGTGGCGTGTGCCTGTAGTCCTAGCTACTCGGGAGGCTGAGGCACAAGAATTGCTTGAACCTAGGAGGCGGAAGTTGCAGTGAGCAACCTCCGCCTCCTGGGTTCAAGCAATTGAAGGTTGCCTGGCGCCTGGCAACAGAGTGATAATGTCTAAAACAAAAAAAAAAAAAAAGCAATGGCAGGCAAGGTGTGGTGGCTCACACCTGTAATCCCAGCACACTGGGCGGCCAAGGCTGGTGGATTATTTGAGGACAGGCGTTCAAGAGCAGCATGGGCAACATGGCGAAATCACATCTCTACAAAAAATACGAAAATCGGCCAGGCATACTGGCGCACAGCTGTAGTCCCAGCTACTCGTGAAGGTGAGGTGGGAAGATCACTTGAGCCCAGCAGGTCAAGGCTCCAGTAAGCTATGATTGTACCACTGCACTAAGCCTAGGTGACAGAGGGGGACCCTGTCACAAAAAAATTAAAAATACTTCTCACCAGCAGAGGTGTTACAAAAATTAAACATGCTGGGCACAGTGGCTCACGCCTGTAATCCTAGCACTTTGGAGGCCAAGGCGGGAGAATCATAAGGGTCAGGCGATCAAGACCAGCCTGGCCAACATGGTAAAACCTCGACTCTACTAAACATACAAAATATTAGCTGGGTGCAGTAGCACATGCCAGTAATCCCAGCTACTAGGGAGGCTGAGGCAGGAGAATCACTTGAACCTGAGAGGCAGAGGTTGCAGTGAGCCGACACTGCACCACTGCACTCCAGCCTTGGTGACAGGGGGAGACTCCATCTCAAATAAATAAATAAATAAATAAATAATAAAATAAAAATAAACATACACCAGTTGGAAAAGAAGGTTTTCATTACAGCATCACTGGAATATAGGACATTCGTAAAGTACACACCTCTTGTCACACTGGAAGAAAACAATGAAGCATTCCCCACAGGTGGTGAGTTAGGCCACTAAGTCATGCCAATGGTAGAATAAACTGCACTCAATAAAAACAGGAGTTTGAGGCCAGGCACGGTGGCTCATGCCTGTAATCCCAGCACTTTGGGAGGCTGAATGGGTGGATCCTGAGGTCAGGAGTTCAAGACCAGCCTGGCCAACATGGTGAAACACCGTCTGTACTAAAAACACAAAAATAAGTCGGGCGTGGTGGTGGGCATCTGTAATCCCAGCTACTCAGGAGGCTGAGGCAGGAGAATCACTTGAACCTAGGAGGCAGAAGTTGCAGTGAGCCTAGACAGCACCATTGCACTCCAGCCTGGACAACAGAATAAGACTCCATCTCAAAAAAACAAAAGCAAAAACAAAAAACCCAGGAGTTTGAAAGGCCTTATCAGAGTTAAACGAAGTTGCATCTATTCTCCTGTTCAGTTCATGTCTGATTATGTTTTTTTTTTAAGAAAAGGTCACAGTAAGCAAGTTTTTAAAAACTCTAAGGCTGCACATGTGTACTGGTTGCAGATGTATGCTGGAACTCTGAGACTATGTCTCAGCGGCACAAAATAATTCTCAATGAAGTCCAGACGTACCTCCCAAAGACATTTTGAAGGTTTACAAGCTCTAAAGATAGGTCACACATAATCTTACCATTGCGAAAAACTTTATTAAAATCAAATCCCTGGCTTGCTAGAAAGTCAATGCTGGAGCTCTGAAACAGAAAACACAACACATGTTTTGGGGTGGTTAGTGGCAGGAACATAAAGAGACGCAGAGAAGTAACTCAGGCAAAAAAACAAAGATAATTAGGCAAGAAAGCAATGTGCAAGAGTTCACAATACAAGGAATTTCTACTCCACAAATCATCCATTAACTTGCTTAAAACATCCAGGCTCTTCTCCTTTATAGCTTACAGAACAAACATCCTTTATTTCACAATTTTTTAAAATAGAGACAGGGTCTCCCTATGCTGCCCAGGCTGGATTCAAACTCCTGGACTCAAGCGATCCTCCCAGGTCAGCCTCCAAAAGTGCTGGGATTACAGATGTGAGCCACTACAGCCAGCCTGCTTCATAGTATTTTTTAAAAATCCACTGAGTAGACCAGGCATGGTGGCAACATAGTGAGATCCCATCTCCACAAAAAATTTAAAAATTAACCAGGCATGAAAGCACATGCCTGCAGTCTTAGCTACCCGGCGGCTGAGGTAGGAGAATTGCTTGAATATGGGAAGTCAGAAGGTTGAGGCTGTAGTGAGCTACCAACATGCCACTGCATTCCAGCCTGAGTGACAGAGTGAGAACTTGTCTCAAAAAAGATCAAAAGAGAAGTTCCCAATAATAAGCCTTACTAAATAAATATATCTCAAACCTAGCATGAGCCAAAATATGTTCCGAGAATTAAATAAAAATATTAGACTAAGCTGTACGTAGTGGCTCACACCTATAATCCCAGCACTTTGGGAGCCTGAGGTGGTTGGATCGCTTGAGCCCAGGAGTTTGTGTGAGCAGCTGGGCAACATGGCAAGACCTCATCTCAATTAAAAATAATAATAATGAAATTATTTTAAAATATGCATATATTAGGCTGGGCGGGGCGGCTCACAGCTGTAATCCCAGCACTTTGGGAGATGAAGGTGGGAGAATCGTTTGAGCCCAGGAGTTCAAGACCAGCCTGGACAACACAGGGAGACCTATTTCTACAAAAAATTTAAAAATTAGCCAGGTGTGGGGGTTTCCATCTGTAGTCCCAGCTACCAGCTACCCCAGAGGCTGAGGTGGGAGAGTCATTTGAGCCTAGGAGTTTAAGTCTGCAGTGAGCTGTGATCACATCACTGGACTCCAGCATGGGCAACAGAACAAGACTCTATTAAAAAAAAAAAAAAAAAAAACCTACTGTATTAAGTAAACAATACTATAGATGAAACACAAGTATGGCAAAATTATGGAGTTCATACTAAAATGAACTTAAGAAATAAGCATTACTGGCCAGGTAAGGTGGCTCATGCCTGTAATTCCACCACTTTGGGAGGCGGAGGTAAGTGGATCATGAGGGTTAGGAGTTCAAGACCAGTCTAGTCAAAATGGTAAAACCCCACCTCTACCAAAAATACAAAAAAATCAGCCAGGCATGGTGGCACATACCTGCCCAGCTACTCAGGAGGCTGAGGCAGAGAACTGCTTAAATCCGGGAGGCGGAGGTTGCAGTGAGCTGAGATCACACTACTGCACTTCAGCCTGGGCGACAGAGCGAGACTCCGTCTCAAAAATTAAAAAAAAGAAAACGAAACTCCATCTCGGAAAAAGAAATAAGCATTACTATAGCTACTCTCATTTTATTCTTGGCCAAGTCAGAACATCAGCAGGCTACACACCTGAATCATTTTAACTTGGTCCCTTTACTGTACTGTACTTTGACATTATGTCATCGGTCTAGATTGAAGGACAATGTAACCAACAGTACCATTAAACTTATCACAGTACTGACTTTAGAGATATGACTGAAGACCAGGTTTTCTTGAGTAATGATTTATTTATAATTTGAGGGTAAATGTTGAGGTCTCTATTCTGGGGAAAGCTATGTTAATCCTGAGTTCTGGATAGTCCTAATCTTATGGACCACAAACTGTATTTCCTTCTTTTCTCTGCTGCTAGGAAGCTCAGGGACAAACAAATGAGACTTTCTCTGGCACAAATTCTGTGTTCTATTCATACCATAGTGATTATATTATTTTTCTTTTCTTTCAATTTTTCATTTACTTATTTTTTTAAATCTTATGTTAAAAGGTAAATACCATATATATCTTTAATAGCCAATACAAATCGTTTTGAAATGTTCAGATATAAAAAGACAATCTTAACACAGAAAAACACATATACAAATGGGAGTGCATGCAAATCACTTCCATCATGTCCAGGCTTTTATACTTTACAACAAGCAAACTTTCCCTACCCCCACTTCTTTTTCAATGCTGTCCTGAATCAAGACTCAATGGATTTTGATTTGTTCCGTGGGCTTCTGTCTACCATGGCTGAGTGTTCTTCTAATTCTACCTACCCGAGGCCAGGTGCAGTGGCTCATGTCTATAATCCCAGCACTTTGGGAGGCCGAGGCAGGTGGATCACAAGGTCGGAAGTTTGAGACCAGCCTGGCCAACATGGTAAAACCCCCATCTCTACTAAAAATACAAAAAATTAGCCAGGCGTGGTGGCGTGCACCTGTAATCCCAGCTATTCAGGGCCTGAGGCAGGAGAATCACTTGAACCAAGTGTAAGGCCGATAGCCTCGCCAGGAGCCGGATGGACAATACTCACCCCCTCCGCACCTGATAACACTTATCAGGAGGCCAGACGTCCTACTGGCGCCTGCCTTCTCCATGCAGGGTCCCCACACCCACTCCTGTATTTCAC